>SRPZ01000087.1:0-100356 GCA_018360255.1 Claviceps maximensis
TCTGTCTCCTCTCTGCTCATCTGTTTCTCCCTCTTCATTTTCTTCTCTCCAATATACATAAATACATAACCTCTAACAAATGCAAACGTGCCTTCTCAAAAAGTCGACCGGATGGCTGGGCCAGACGTACAGTTGAGCTTGGTACCCGTGTCCAGGTCGGCGGGGTTCGCAGCGAGAATCATCCGGCCGGCCTCGTAGGCCACGTTGACCATTTCATCGCGCACGGCGTCGAGATCGAGGGCAGCAGTCATGCTTGGCGAGGCCGGCACGAATGTCAGTGTGAGTGTCAGGGTGAGTATCAATGGGAGTATCGGTATAGATATAAACAAGCATTTATAAGGGAAAAGCGCCGGTTCATTCTCGAGCCTCGGGAGATGACAGAAAGGCAACACACAGGAGTGAGTGCGCGAGGAAGGAAGCAGGGCAAGCGGGGCCCAAGTCGAATCCACGGTGGGGCCACGGCCAGGCCGATCCATTGTCCGATGCGGAAACATCGAGGCTTGGCAGTTGCGGGTCACGGCCGCTTGTTGATGACGTGTGCGCCAGCGGGCACCAAATCTTCATTCCCAGACACGACGCGAGCACCAGACCGACATGACATGTACATGCGCATGTGCAGGATCCGCGAAACCTGTACAAGTACGATTCGTAGATGAGTGCGGAGGTAGGTACACGATACACACGATAGTAGGTACACATTGCTCTACAACACAACCCAGTGTCCTCATCCAGGTGCCAAGCGTACACTCGCAAAATCCTCGTCGAATTGTCGCCGCCATCGACCGCCATCCATCACGGAAAGGCGACCAAGCTATATGCATGTGGGCGCCCACTCAATCTGTCCAACTGATGGCGCCGGCATCCGCGATATTTCGTTCACAAGCGTCTTTCTCCGTCGCGATGAAACCAGGACCAGAATATGAAGCCGATTGCTGTCGTTTCCCCCTTTTTTTTTTCTTCCATCAACTCGAGTGACTGCCGCATTCCTTCTTCTTTTATCCTTCCCCCCCCTTTAAGCCGGTCTGTGCCCAAAGATAAACATAATGGAAAGGCATCTGGCACACTGGGCTAACTGCAGGCATACTTCTGCGAGAATATATGCGCGAGCCCAGAACATTGTTTGCCGTGCCGACGTATGAATCATTTGCAATTTCCCCGCCTTTCTTTCATAAAAAACTTTTCAATACATGTTCTGATTTATTGGCATCTTCTTAATCGTGTCTCACCCCAAAAAGGTCGCTTCCCTTCTTACATGTCGTCCTTATGCGTCCCTTCTCGGAGGAGCGGACCTTTTGTTCTGGGGACTGACCGCACTACCGTCCGGTTTGTCTGCACTCGATTCGTGTTTTGGTGCAGCAGTAGTATCAATCGGCCGAGGGCTCACACCGCGCAGACTAGATGCGGCGTCGTCCTCGAAAGGGTTCGTGTCGCGGCCCTGACGGAGATGATGACCACGCTGCTCTTCATCATGATCATATGTCACGCCCACAGGCGTGGCGGCGAGGTCCAAGCTGTAGCTCGCGCCACCAGCATACTCTGTCGGGCCATGGCTTCCTAGCTCCGCTTCCTCAAGATATCCGTACCCGTCGGCCTCATGGCCAACGCGAGCATCCCAGGCCTCATCGGGGTCAAGCGGACCGAATCCGCGTCGCGGAGCTGCGCCGTCTGCGCCGTTCATGGGCTGCTCGTATGCGCCTGCAGCTGAACGATTGTTTCGGTTCTTCACCTTGCGGACTTGGTCGTTGAACCAGCCGATGACGCCACCTGGAGCGGGCTGCGGCGGGCCATATGGATTTTCACTTCGTTTCCAGGGCAAATAGGAAGAGAGACCGGGTACAGGCAACTGTGATGATGGATATCCAGATAAATTAGCGTCGAGATTATCAAAAGAGTACCATGAGCAATCATGATAACGACGATGCGGATAAAAGAAAAGACTCACACCTAATCTGCGCGCGCGTATCTGTGTAAAAACAGCCCAACCAACCACGGCGACAACGAGCAAAACAAAAGCCGCAATAAAAATAGCCCCCGTCGTTGAGACCATCTTGGTACGACGTTTTTCTGTGATGATATTTGTTGTCGCCTACGGAGATGCGATGCTGAGCATTGGCCTCAAGTTTTGATGGTGCACGAACGGCTGGCCGAATTAGTGCGCACACTGCGCAACGGGTTCCTTCGAAGGAGGCAGTGTGTGTGCGCTCGCCGGCGCAAAAAGGTCGACTGGTAGGTTTGCGTTGGAAGGGGGAAGAGGGAGGAGGAAAAGCAGCAAAGGTTCAAGCGAGGCTCAAACGATGCGATCAGGAAGAGACGGCGGGTCGTGAGACGTGGACGTAGACGTGGACGTGGACGTGGACGTAGACGCAAAGACGGACACAGAAGACTTTTGTTCGGGCGTCTGGTTGATGGCGAAATCGCAATGCGAGGTGGTGACAAGGAAGCGTTGTTTATTGTTACTTGCTTGGCGGGTGCGGCTTTTGGTGACGTGACAGGGTTTTCGAAAAGGGAACCAGTGAGCAGTGAGCAGCAGACTTTGGCTGGACTAGACTGGATGGATGCTGCGGCCCAGGTTTTGTCTTGATCGCTGTTTCAATGTTTGATGGGCCCGACGCCCTGGGACGGCCTTTGGGTGTCGAGGCTGTCCAACCACCGCGCCCAGGCTTCCTCTTTCCGGTCCACTAAATCAACATGGGCCAAAAGCTTCTGGCATTTACCCGTCGAGTATCATGGGCACCAAGTCCGGGGTTCACATGTGGCATTGGCGGCAGATTGTGGCTCAATCTCTGTTCAATCTTGATTTGGTTGATGCATGTCATGTGTCATGTCTGGGTGGGTGGCAGCAAAGTGGCAGCAAATGGCCCGCCCTACTAAGCCGTCGTGAGACAGTGGGGCTGCGGTGACGGCTGGCAGAACGTCAAAATCTCAAATCATCTCAGGAAAGAGCACCCGCCAGAATGGACTAAATCTGGTGCCGTCGACGGGATGCCCGCCTGTCCGCCTGCCCGGCATACTCGAGTCTTCAGTCGCATCGCATCCTGCCCATCTGTCCGTCGATTCAAGGTCGACTCGAAACCTCTGAAAGCTCTCAATGGCCAAGCGGTCTGCCCAAGGCGCAGATGGCGCTGCAGCTTTCCGCAAGCGCCAGAAGCTCACGCAAGAAGCTCCGACTGGCGAGCATGTTGCCTCTTCTGAACAGCTGCGCGTGCTTCTGACCTTTGACCAAGACATGGGAAATGCTCGACATGGTCCGTATTCTCCCTGCACAACAAGTCAAGATGCGGCCGTAGTTGGTACAGATGATGCTGAGAGATACAATAGGTCTTCAGTCTCTCAAGAAATTTCTCGACGACATTCTCTCCACCGACCAGGATCGAGGGCCCAAACTGGAACTTCTACGGACTTACTTGGACAGCGTGAAACCCCGAGACGAAACCAACCAAGATGCCCTTCATCTGCCCGACATCATGGAGATGTGGTCCTTTGCCGTCCAGGCCAATGATGAGGGCGTCGTGTCGGCTGTCGTGGTTGTCCTAGCCCTTCTTCTCCACATCATCTCAGACTCACTACATCTCGTGCCGTACGGCAATGGCATATGCCAGACCCTGCTGCAAGAAACACAGCTCAAAGCGATTTCGAAAAACTTGGCCTCGGAGAAATCCAAAGGTTTTATTATTTCTCCAACACTACGCCTTCTGCGCGAGGCTGTGTGCTTCGACGGGGGTGCATTCGCGAAACGCTTCGTTCGAGCCAGAGCCTATACCTTCACAGCGCTGGGAAGAAATCTGGAGATCGGCCATCTGGGAGACATTCCTGAGGATGCCAAAAAGACTTCAATCAGGGCCAATGCCGTGCGTTTCTTGCTAAGCTGTCTGAAATATCTGCATTCCGAAGGCCGGAGGGAGCTTCTTTCTCACAAGGATCTGCTGTCGCACTTGACTTACATGATGAAGAACGATCCTCCCCATCTTGTTCTCGAGCTTCTCGAATCTCTCAAGTCCCATGTATTGATGGATACCAAGATCCCTCGAGAAGTCAAATTCCGAGCCTTCAATATCAAAATGCTGATGCGCCTTCTGTCTTTATATGCATATGCTCACCCAGCGGCCACCACGGACGAGCGGGAGCTCATTTCCGAAAAATCGCATCAATTTCTCAAGTATGCCTGCACGGATTCCACCTCTGGAATACTATATCCATATCGTGGCCTGTATCCGAAAGAGGCTGATGATGACTTCTCAGCATTGTCTGCCCGGCGTGGAAGCGATCAAGAAACAGGCGATCCTTGGGAAGGCAAGCTGATGGATGGCGTTCCTGTCTACAACTTTGTCCTCTCCGAATTCGCCAGCAAGCTCCGACCATGGTCCAGCTTACGGCATTGTAAGCTTCTGGTGGCCATATTCACCGCCGCTCCGGAGCTGATTTCCGATTACTTTTACAAGAACCAATCCTTTACTTTTGAGCCAAAACTATCCATGACTTGGATCGGCTACGCGGCCTTCCTGTTCGATACTATGATGATTCCATTGCCGGCCTCGTTTGGCGATCCAGTTCGCTGCGCCGCTATGCCTCCACCTACCTCGGTAATTCTGGACAACATCATCCCCCGGCCCATCAATCAGAAAGTGCTGATCCGTTGTTTGTCTCCTCAATCACATCTGACATCATTCTTTGCAACCCGAATCCTTGTTGCGGCGCTAGAGAAGCTCTCGACAGCATTGAGGATGCTCGAGGGCTCTTCTCAGGGCAACAAAACAATGTGGACGGATGCAAATCGACGAATCGTCGACATGTTCTGCCAACGAATACCAGATATGAAGGAGGTGGTGCGATGCTACAGAGGCATTCCAGCCGAGAATGTCCTACACAAGACTCTGACCAGCCGTCTCCTGCGACTTTATTACCAGGTTATCCCCAGAGTCGCTTTGGCAGCCAACTTTGATGTGTCGCCCTTTTTTGTCGGCGCGCTACAGCGTCTTGACGGAGACGGGAGGACCGAACTTGAAGCCGAGCGTAAGAGGCTCGGTGCAGTGGAACTGGAAAATCTCGTCTCCATCGCAAGCTATTCTCCAGGAATGAGATGGTTCGCTAAGCTCGAGTCGTTGGGACAGGGCCAAGGCGGCTCTTATTCCCCCTTTTGTGGCTTACTAAAGATGCTATGTAGTGGTGGCAGTGACACATCCCTGAATGAATTGAAGACTGTTTTGGGAGATGTCGCTGTTGAGAACCAGGTCGTGACAGATTCCTCAGCTTTAAAACCCCTCATACAAGCACTCACATGTGTGACTGATGCTGTGGGTTCTGCAGGCACCACGAGTATCTGGCCATTTCTTGACAATTGTGTCGGTCGTTGTGCCACCTCCCCCATCAAGTATCTCGATCTAATGAAGGGCTATCTATCGCCAACAGTCGCGGCGGAAACCACTTCACTGCTGCACGTCGCTATCATAGAGCAATTGCCATTTGCTCTTGACGCTGCTGACCCGGAAACAGCCAGTCATCTTGCCAGCTTCATCTCCCTTTACTTCAACGCTGTTCAATTATCCCGCGACGATGATGGCTCGTTGGCCGACCTGTACAAGCAAGCCGAAAAGCATTTCGCATCCACATCCGCGTCGCTCACTGCGCTCGGTAATGGAAAACAAATCAAGATGCTGAAGAAATGCCACGTGGAATGGAATTGCGACAAGTCCGCGACAAGCAGAGACTCAGGGATATCGAAACGGACTCTGAGCCAGGGAGCACTGGAGGAACTACTCCACATCCCGTTATCGCCGGCTGAAGATACAGCGGTCCTTACAAGATGGGCGTCCAAAAGCGTTGAAGACATGGTGGAAGATGGTTATGCCGCGGGCCTGATCCGACTGCTGACCTCGGAGCACACCAACCTTCGCAAAGAAGCCCTCACCGGCATTCTCAAGATGGCCATCCAGATCAAGGAGTCTTCATATGAGGAGAAGATGCAAATCTGGCTCCTGCTCTCCGAAGTGGCTGAATCGTCCAAGGCGCTCGTTGACCAGGGCCCCGTCCCTTCTGCCTTTACTGCCTTTGCCAGCCATGGCCTAGACGTGCTCAAGAACCCATTGCACCCGCTCTTCCCCAAAGTGAATTCCTACTTGACCCGCAGTCCAGTCTGGGGCGCCGACAAACTCCCTCTCGCTCATGATATCCTGCACGGGACCCCGTCCGATGACGACAAGTACTACACCGAACTCACCTGGCTACTAGTCTATCTTGTCGACAGTCTAAAAACCCCGTTTGATCTCGGGGTATTCCACAAAAAACGCTGGTTCGAGAAGATCCTCTCCCTCGGCAGCAATCCTTACCTGCGATCCGCTCTGCGCACCAGAATACTAAGGCTGGTCTATCGGGCCACGTGCATCGAGGCTGGAAGCACAACGCTGATGACTAGATTCGGCCTCATCAGCTGGCTAGATGCCCGCCGTGCAGCATGTCCTGTGCAAGATGACGTGCTCGTATACGAGGCACTCATGCGACGAGCATGGGAGACGTGCGATCAGAAAAAAGTATGTGAATGGAGCAGAGGCGGCATTGAACAAGTGATGAAGTCAATATCATAGAAAGTTTTGTCTTTTATATATCTCCTTGATCTTTTCTTTGTTGATTCTTTTCCCTTGTTAAATCTTTTTCCTTTGATCTTTTCCCCTTTTTTTTTTCTTATTCTATTTTCCATCTCGTCTCTGGACATGACGGCGTATAATGGTATGGGATTTAGACCTGCCTTTCCCCCATATAGAACGGTTTTCTTTATCGCATACACGAGAAAAGGAGACCGCGCGTGACATTCCTCATTCAGGCGTGGCACAGCTTTCGTCAGATAGCGGTGCTTTACATAGGGATATCTGTCTTGCTGGTCTTTTGTCGTCTTCTCTTTAGGCCCCTACTCATTGGGTGTTTACATGTGCGGTGCGGGAAAATCGCAATGTGCATGATTTGCAATGTGCATGTTTGCAAGAGGGAGGTAAGCAGTTCCGCGGAAACAATTACACACGGCTCGTCGCCGACTGGCTTCGCGAGAGAAATTATCTACCTACTAGATATACACATACACAAAAATACATACATGCATGATTTAGTAATCCAGATCCAAAATGGGTGTTGAGAACAATATTATATGTGCTTTGCGTGCTTGGACCGGTTTCGGGACCGTCACCCCATGTTCCCAGACTCCAGGCAGCATACGAACGAACAGGCGGCAGCAGAAACCAGTAGTGTAACAAGGCACGGGATTTTCAAGAGGCAAAGAAGAAAGAAGAAGAAAAGGACAAAGATGACGATAATGAAAAGAAATACAATTTAGTCAAAACCAATTGTCGTACCATATCTGGTCACTCCGGTGCGTTTGTAACCATTCAAAGTTGGCCGGAAAGGAGAGCTTCGGTTGCTGTTTGGATTGAATTAGCCAAGAGAAATGGAGAAAAGAAGGAAAAAATATTGAAATAGCAACAACAATAAAAAAAATCAAACCACTCATCAACGTGCTATGAGTGCATGATCCACTACTCACCACTATTAATGTAGACTCGCTTCGCGTCCAACGGCACGTCGAATCGACGCTCCAACTCCTGCTTGATGCCCTTCTTGGTAACAGTCATGAGGTCTGCTGTCTTGAGTATGTCTCGTATCTCTGCCAGAAGAGCGTCGTCGCTGGGCAGACCGACCATGTCATCGGGACTGAAGAATTGCGTGCCCCCATATTGGCTCAAGTGGTGGTGACCCAGGTCTGAGTGCGCCAGAGACATACGAGAGTTGTTACGGGATTCGTAAGGATTGTAGTGCATCAGTCCGGTTGTAGAGTCTGGTCTGCTGGGAATTCCATGCTCAGACATGGTAACCTGAGCTTTGGTACCGTAGCTGAATCCAGAAACCTCGGAGTGGGCGTCATCGCGAGACGTCTGCGTCTCCCAGAGCTCCGCTTGGTATTCTTCCCATTTCTTGCGGGGAATGGAATCAGGATCGAATTTGCCTTCGTCAGAAATGACCACCTTCTTGCCCTTCTCGCCTGCGACAACACGCGTGTTACCCCAGTTGAAATCGTCCATGTGCCAAAAGGCATATAGTGGCAGACCGAAACTGAAGACCGGAATGGCCAAGACGTATAGAATCATCCAGCCAACCATCTCCCACTTGCGACGCAAGATGAAAATGATGGCTTGCAACCCGTAGATGGCACCAAGCAGAACAAAGGCTGTCACCGGAACGACGGTTGCTTTGGTTGCCACAAGAACAATCAGGTACGCAACATACATAATAGTGACAGGCTGCACGACAGTACTCAGCAAATCGATGAAAACCACAAATCGCATACTGAAACAGCAGAAGCCGCACAGCTGCGCCATGGGAATCAGCTCCATGAGGTTATGTACAGTAGAGTTGATCCAACGACGTCGCTGTGAAAGGAAGACCTGCCACGAGTCTGGAGCAATGGTCCACGCATGAGCGTTGAAAAGAAACTTCGTCTTGTACTTGGAGTGGAATTTGAGCAAAAGTGTAGTGAGATATCGATCTTCACCCAAATGCAGAAGATTCTTCATGTGTAGCGTGTCGACACGAATGGCGGCATAGGCCTCAACAACTTCGCGGCTGACAAACAAGGGTTTGCCGGTCTCGGCAGCGCGAATTCGATACATGGAGAAGCACCCGGGCAAACAAGTAACGGAGCCGAACAGACTCTCAAACGCCTTGGATAGATTGTGGGAGATGTAGTACTCGTAGACCTGAATCATGGTAATAAACGACGACTTGGCATTCGTCAAAGCTGTTTCTCCGCACACAGCAATCAATCTGGTGTCATCAATAAAGGCAGAAACCATGCGAGTTGCCGAGTCAGGGGCCACAACAGTATCAGCGTCAATCTGGAACATGAACTCATAAAACGTCGGATTGACGCCGATAATATTGCGGATCTGGTGATACATTTCCAATTCCAAAGGACTCATGGCCAGGTTGTAGTGGACGCGGTTCAGGAATCGCATCAGGATCATCTGAGAGTCTCGCTTGCCACGGTTGCCGGGACGAGCCACTTCCGAGGGCTTCCCGATCTTGACAATCACCAAGAAGGGAACAATGTGGCCCTGCACTTCGTATAGACCGGAATAAACTTTGCCCATGTTATGCTGCTTCATGCCCTCACCGAGAGATTCGAAGCTGAGAGGCTCAGGATCCACAGTCTCCGAGACACCAAGGATGTCCAAGACGATTCGAGGAGTGGCTCGATCGTTGCCCTGACCAATAATCATACCGTCACAGACAACGACCAACAATTTGCGCTTGTCATCATACCGCATCCTTGCGGCCGAGTCAATCGCACGACGAAGTGAGTCCTCATCTTCGGTATAAGCCGGAATCTGACACATAACGAACTTATCGAGGTTCTCTGGCACATTCTTGCCGCCGAATTGCAGGGCAGCAAAGAACTTGAAAGCAATGATGGAAGCTAACATGATGGACACCGCAAGCACAAGATACTCGGCGAACTGACAGCGAGCAGAATTTCTCGTATCCACATCGCCGACGTAGAAAAGATGGTCTAAGCAGGTCTCCATTCGTGCCTTGACGCCGGGAGACAATATCATCGCATTCCAAAATTTGGTGATATCTTGACCAGCCTTGGTTCGGAATAGGTCTGTAATCTTTGAGTCCAGAAAATCCGCAAGCTTCGGGTCGTCCTCTACCTTCTCTCCAGCTTTAGCGCGCAAAAGACGACGATTGTCCATGTAGCTCGACAAGTCATATACTTTGTTTCCGAGAATGGCAATCTTTTGGTTCTTTCCGGCAAGCGTCGAGACGTATTGCGGCGTGTAGCCAATAGCGCCCTTGCCCCAATTACCTTTCAAATAAAGTAACTGTTCAAGATACCAGTCGTCACGTGTGTCGTTTGTGAAGTATCGGAAATCATGATACCTGTAGTTCAGATCCTGTAAATTGATCAAGGTAGGAGATCCCGAGAAGTTTGTGTTCTTGTAATCCAGTGTGACCTGCGGGTTGACGGTGCCATCCACACCTTGGCACAGAGCCGAGACTTGAACGGGGAAAAGTGCGCTGACGTCCTTGCCAGCATAACTGAGAAGACTTTTCTTGCTCACAAGAGGCTCTGGTGGATAGTGTGTGTTGACAAATGAGCCGAGATCAATGACATGACCGCGAATTGACACATACGCCGTGTTTCCGTCCTTTCCATCGTGAGAGGAAAGTTCGGCGGCACTAAAGACATTTTGCTTCGGACAAATGAGCATGGGGAAGATGACGATGAAAAAGGCAGCAATCATGCACATGAGCCAAATCAGCATGTTGATGGCCACCTTTTCCCTCCAAGCCACACGAACGTCCTTCCGAGACATGCGTCCCAATTTGCGAATGAGAAAGTCGGGAATAAACCACGTGAGGAAAAAGACGGTGAACACCCAGCGTTTACGACTGGGCGAGTCTCTATACTCTTCAATCTCTTGTAGATTCTTTTCATTACCGCGTTCGGCCATCTGTTCTCGGGTATCGAAGTTCTTAAACATGTCTCCGGCGCCCATAGCAGAGATCCCAGCCTCGGATCGAGCGTCGTCAGAGCCAAAGTAGCCGGGCCTGCTCTTCTCTCCATACATTAGCGGGGTGTCACCTCCCGACAAGAGCTGTTCCTTTGATGCGGCAAACACATCACGTTCTCCAGGGGTAGGCACTTCATTGCCATATTCGTCCGTTGAAGGTCGAAGGGGGCGTGTCGCGCCGTTGGAACCTTCGGACAGGTGAGCAACCTCCATCCAACGCCTTTCACTCAGAAAAACACCGGTTGAGCCAACTTGGACCTCGTTGCTCGGCCAATGGCGTTCTTCGATGACCAGTTCGGCGCGTTCCCGTTCACTCCCAATCAGAATGGTCTCAGCATCAGCCATGCCTAGAAACTCGCCGAAAGGCAGAAACAAGCTGAAATCAGCAGATCGCAACCTCTGACTGATTTCTGCGATGCCGAGTGTTTGGACTTGGGTGCGGACACATTTGCTGTCAAACTGATTCGCAATACGCCGATCGTTGGGCTTCAAACAGAAGATAAAGTAAGTGTTGGTCCCCGTATCTGTCACAGCCTTTTGCAGGTTGTCCAGAGACGAAAGAAATTGTCCAGACGCGCCCTGCTCGAGGCCAGCCTTGTTTGCAGCTTGCGGACTCTTCGATTCACTTCTTGCAATGTGCCCCGTATCGGATATGATCGCTTCTTGCGGACGACGTTGTGATGCCAGTGCGCGTCCCCTTCCCCCCTTTCGTGACATGACGCTAGGAGCTCGCATAGGTTTGGAGCTAATAGTGGCCTGCATCACAGTCTTTCTCTCATGAGGGTGAGGCACAGTCTGAAGGACTTCCTGTCCGAACAATCGACCCACAAACTCGCTCTTGGTTGAGTTGAACAGGTTGAGCAGATCTACTGAGACGACTTCGCCATTCTCTTCGATGAGGCCCTTGATCGGATAGTCCACCTCACCAGCAAAGTGCCTAACGGTGAATGAGGCAGTAGTATTTTCGGTGAGGAAGTTACTGCCAGGTAGTTTGGCGGTAGCAGAGCCGACTTCGATCGCAGGGTTCTTGCCTTCAAATCGCTTCCTCAGGCTCTCGAGTAGCTGCATATCTGTCCTGCTTCGGCGAGTTTGGTCATCCAGAATGCTGAGGAGACCATTGCCTGGTTTGAGCAGGCCCTTGACAGCATCCGAGTTGTCAAAGTAGCTGGTCGGAGCGACGCTGACCTCTTCTGATTCGAGCATCTCAGCCTTGCGATCAAAAAAGTTGTGCAGAGCAAGGTTGTATACAGCCTCGGTCGCAGCGTTGTTGAGAAGTTGATCGAGGGTAGAACGAGTAGCTGACTGTTGAGCGAAACCGGGAAAGTCGATAATGGAAATGGTATTTGCGATCTGCTCCTCGACAGCGCAGACTTTCTGGTTGATACTCTCCAAGATCCATGCTACTAGGAGAGAATAAAGCGTACGCGCCAATTCATTGGCGTGTCCGCGTGCTCCAAGGGGATCAAGCATGATGGTGACTCGCTCTTTGTGAATCGTCTTGGTCTTGTACCCCAAGGTGCTTTGAAGTTCGCCGACGCTGACTCCCAGGAAGGCAGCGATGATGGCGAGAACATCCTTGTTCTTGACAGTGGTCGACGCGTTGCCGCCATCGTGAGAGAAGCCTCCACTGTCGTCACCGGTGGCGCTGGTGTTGTGTGTGGTCTCGAATTCTAGCTGGCCGATATGTAGAATAGCCGCCAGAATCTGGCAAATCTCTGCAACATCACTTCGTGGAAATTCGAGTTTTTTCAGAGCCGTCTTGAAGAGCTGGAATCCTTGTGCATCATTGATACCAACCTTGAGCTGAGTGGGGTGGCCGAGATATTTCCATCTCTTGGACCCATCAACACCATCGACGAGACCGAGATGGGTCTTTTCCGCCGCGCTAGTACCAGCCAGGATGTAATAGAGAATATGAAAGTTTCGCTCTCCAGTCGGAACATCGGCGATTCGACTTCTCTCTAGACGATGATCTAGAAGTTTGCCGCCCAGCAGAATCGGGTTCGTCGTCGCCGATGTATCGTACTGGAGCTCATAGAAAAGACCGGACTTTGAGGCTGTAGGGGTAGTTGCGGTCTTGGTCGTAGTAAGTGTATCAAAGACGTAGGCAGCCATAGAGAGTTTGTTGGATAAGGGCGTAGAGGACTTGTCCAAAAGGGCAGTCAACACATGGCTGCGAATGGTTGATTTGCCGGATCCAGATTCACCCCTAAATTAAGATATTGGAGGCGGTTAGCAGGCACACACGACTAGTAAAGGGAAGAGGATTTTTTTTTTTTCAATTTCTCAGAGTCGCCTACAGGAATATGATGGCTTGATTCTCAGATCGGTGTCCAAGTCTAAGCCATGCACGGCTGGCCATATCCTCGGCGCCAGCCATGGCGCTACCAGGCTTTCCTCCATCTGGTCCCTTGGACGACGAGGTATAAGTGTTCAGAGAGACGAGTGCGTGAGAAGACAGGTCTGCAGTTGGATGTGACACATGGAAGCGACTGGCCAGATGTCCAGTTATATGAGTATCGGATTGAAGATGTGCTGGCAGCGAGGGCAATGAATGCTGCGTATGTGCCCCTCCACTGCCGCCTCCAAGAGGTGGAAGCGTCGATGCCATGATAGGCACTTCCAGCCGCGCTGGACCGCGCTGGAGTTAGTTTTGCCGGCAAGATGACTGAGATGGCTGTGTAATGAAGTAGCGAGTGAGGGCGAACGTCAGAAATGACAGCACAAAATACTGCGTCAGAGAAGTCGAGAAGGGGACGACTTTGTCGTGTCTGGACCAAGCGGGAAGATGAGCAACCCGAGGTGATTTTTTTGTATGGTCGAGATTTCGAGATTATTGACGAGCTGGTATAAACCGCAAGCAACGATGCAGTGTCGGCGGTTCTTTGGGAGCAAGAAGAGAACGGGACAATCGTGGGGAAAGACTGTTGCGGGAGTAAGACAGGGGGACGAGAAAGCGAAAGCGAGCGTGGAGAAGCAAGGACGAATATCACAAGTAGCGATTCGCGATGAGCAGCAGTCGAGGATCCGAGCACATCTGGACTCTGAACTCTGGACTCTGCTGCTTTTCAGAGGCAAAAATGAAAGGCAGGGAGTGGTTTCAAGAACCCGCTCCCGAAGGCTCGCCAGTTGGTCAATCTCGAGTGCGGCGTGCGGCTTGCAGCGTGCAGCGTGCAGCGTGCAGCGTGCAGTGTACAGTGTGCAGTATGTAGTGTACAGTGTAAAGTATACGACGTAACGCCGTAGAGGGCGTACGGTATGGTGGGTGGTGCACGGAGAGGGGTGTGCATACCAAACAATCAGACCAGACATCAAAAGCACCGACTTCCATGTGCCAGTTGACTCTCGCTGGAAGGGGGCCGGGGATGAGAAGGGTTAGAAGGGCGCAACAGCACAGCACCCCTAGGCACCCACGACGTCAATGCCTGCCATGGTTTGTCCATGTCTGGTATTGTGTTCGGAGCGAAGAAACGCTGACAAGGCCGGGTCGATGGCACGGCGGGCGGGAGGGACGAAGGGCGCACATACCTGCACACATATCTTCATTGTGCGTACATGTCTGCATTGGGTGGTAGGCACGCAGGTAGACGGAGGTGCACACACAACCACAACCACAACCTGCACATCCATGCATGTGCAGTCTGTCTGGGATGAGCTTGTCTGATGCCGCTAGCGAGCGTCAGCCGCCTAGCACTGCTAGCAGCTGGCACTAGCGTCGGAAGAGGATCAGTAGAGTCTGCTGAGTCTGGAGCCTCCACGGGCTGCGAAGCCGGCCGGCCCAAGCGTCCCCGCTCCGGCCACATGCATGATGTCCCCTCGTGTCAACTGCTCTGTTAACGTCACAAGTCCGGTGCCCGGTGGTGCTATCTTTGGCACGCCCAGGCGATGCAGCCAATGGATCCGCCTGGTCTGGCTGCACAGCCCCAGTAATATCACCCGGCCATGATGCTAGCATAAAAGGCCACTGATCGTCATCCCTGGCTTCCCGCGCAAAACAGGGGGGCATGCGTGCTGGGTTGCCAGGTCGCCGCAAAAAAAGTCGCCGCAAAAAGAAACAAGATAACCATCAAAGTAAACAGGGGACAAAAAAGTCTCCGACCAAAGCGTTGCCGGCGGCGGAATGCCGCACCTTGTGTCCGGCAAGCAGTAAAAATCACCGCGCGGGTCTTTTTTTTTTTTTAATTAATTATTTTTTCATCTTCCATTGAAAAGCGTCTCGCACCGCAGCGTGGCTCCGAGTGCGACACGTCTCGTCTGGCTGGCACAACGTTGATCGAGACAAGACAGTAAAAAGTAGATGCCCCATCTGCCTCCTTCCACTGCTTACCCAGGCACTCACCTGCTTCCACACATCAATGCTTCAAAACGAGCCCTTAGCCACACAAAAATCCTGTTCGCCAAGGGGGGCGATTCCAGATCAAGACCAGGTGCTACTAATGCATAGAGTGATACGCGAACCCTCCCTCCGCCCTTCTTCCCTCCCTCCACGCGGCTAGTCTGGTAGCTTCCTAGCCCGAGCTTGCCCAGACTCGTTGGTGAATCAAGTGGGAATTGCCCGGACTGCACATGCATGGTCTGACTGCGTGTTTCCAGCACGACTAGGGGAATTGTGTGTGTGTGTGTGCGTGTGTGTCTTTGCATGGTCGCCGTACACATGGACTTTATATTATATGTACCTTATACATGCTGCAGCATCATCGACGAACCAAGATTAATTGAATCACTCGTTGGTCGGCACCACCGGGCACATATTCGCTGGATGGACGCCATCAGTCCCGTCGCGGCAGTCAAGGCAATCCAATGATGAGATTATGATTCATTGCCACTGCCTCAAGAGGCAGGAATGCGGACCGCGACGGCGGGACTTGCCCCTTAGCTTGTGGCTTCTCTCAGCCGCTCTCTGTGTCCGTGTCACAACAATGGCGCAATCCGTATGAGGGACCCAGTAGATAGATACCTACTTGTAGCAAGCTGGGCAGGTTGGAGCGCGCGCTCCTGCCGTCCGAAACGTCTGGACCAGGCTGTTGCCTGGTTCGTTGTGGGAAAGCAGCGTCCCGCCCTTTTTCAGGATACGAGCGGCCACGACCGTTTGCCTGACGGCGCTCAAGCGGGCTGTGGCGAAAAGCCGGATCGAACGTCCAGTCGCCGTTTTGCTGCTGTTGGCGGGGCTGCTGGCGCTGACACCCCCGGCCAGCAGCTAGTCGCTAGTCGCCGCCTGTGCCAGGCAGGCCAGATGGACGACCCCTTGTGGCTCTGGCTGCCCCCCCCCCCCCCCCCCACGCCACTCCCATCTTGTTGGCTTTGCCTGACCGTCTGAGACAAGACTCGCTCGATGTTGTGGAAAAGCCGTCGACGTGGACTGCAACTGGGCCATTCCCATATGTACGTACTGTACATGCAACAGGGCAAGGGCAGGCCAGGGCAATGCTCAGCTATGTCACGTCAAATTGCTCCGGTGCGTGGTTTCAATCTTCCGGCCCTCGATGCCAGGCGGAGCAGCCAACGCGCCACGCCATTGTGGCTCGCTCCTGGTTGATTCACGCCGCCCGTTGTCCTCGACTGTCGCCAGCACGGTGCTGCTTCACTTGCTCTGGCTTCTTCTCTTCTCTTGTCGATTTGCCTCGACGCTTTGTTTATCGTCTTCATTCGCTGGCTGTTTGCTCCCGGTCTGTGTCTTTAGCTGCTGTGTCCAAGAGGGAGCACAGCACCCCTCGCTCAGTGTTACGATACGCTTCACCTGATTTCTGTTTGTGTCTTTTCCTCCTTGTTCTCATTTTTTCTCTCTTCCTCCTCTGGACGACCCCAACTTGGCTCTATTTCCCGTTCCTGCTGCTTGAATTTCAAACAATTCTCGGTTGTCTCCAGCCTCGCTTCAGCTCGACTTACCGAGCCGTAGTGCATCGAACCAAGTAGCCGTCGCAGTTTTGTCTTTTGTCTCGTTGTCGTCGAGCAGCGAGCGCCGACGGACGCACCTTCGACCGAGTTGCTCTCGGTCGTGACGGTCCCATCGCGGGCATCACTGAGTCGAGTTTCGCCAACATGGCGAACCGCATGTCAATGTTCTCAGTGGCCTCGGAAGGTCTTGGAAATCCGCGACCTGGTGCACCCCAGACAGCACAGGTTTCGACAACCACGTTGCTCAATGCCATCCACAACATCTACCTTTCCTCGCAGCCCTACCAGTTGGAGTACGGCACCAGCCTTGTTGTGAATACATGGCTCACTGCCGCACAGACAAATCCTACTGTAGACTCGAGTCTCGCTGCCAGGGCCTGGGAACACGCACGTCGACGAGCCGAGGATGGATGTGTCATCCTGGGGTATGTCTCCTCCATCCCCATCTGTCATGTTCGTTCTGTCCTAATCCTTCAGGTGCTGATCAATTCAATTCGTCCTTCGCAGCTCGCTCCACCATTCTTCTCCATCTGTTTTGGTGCCCTTCATAAATAGTTTTCCTTTTTCTGTTCCTTCGACTCTCTATAAGGCTTTGGACGCCATACAACCCTTCGTTCGATGCGTTACCCCCTATAACCCATCTACGCCACGACATGCGGCTCTGGGAGTAACGTTCACTTTGAATCTGGCTGGAAACCTCACTGGTGCATCGCTGGCCCTGTCTCAAGGGGGCATCGATACGATAAATGGCCTGCTTAGTGTTCCGTCCGAGTCTGGGTATCGTGCCTTTGATGTCTTTTACTATCTTCTGACATCCGCATCTACGCCCGCCGAGAGGGAATTCCTGGGACTCAAAGCCCCTTCCACTTACACCTTGCTTTCGCGCTCTGGCTCCTACGGCCCTCCTTCATACCTGCCTACTGCCGATGACGGTGCTTCTGCAGACGACTTTCGCCAGGCCCTGAAGGATATCGGCATAAAAGGTTCATCTCACAGAAATTTCATATCCACCTTAGCGGGTCTCCTGAAGCTCGGCAACACCCTAGATTACGCCGTAGAGTCGGATGTACTAGAGGACATCTGTGAAGATGTGAGCGGCTTGCTGGGAATTGAGCCAGAGACGCTGGTAAAGCAATGCAGCACTGAAGATCGATGGACCTTTATTGGAGGATTGTATGAAGCTCTGGTGGACTGGGTCATTTCGAAAGCGAATGCAGCCATCGCCGCTCAGTTGCTTCGTATCAAGAATGGAGATGAATCGCCAGATGGTCCCGGTGCAAGAACCCCAACCTCGATGGAGGATTCCGAAGATACGGTCTCCATCACTGTCATGGAAGTTCCGCAGATAACTCTGGGTAAAGCTTTGTCCATGCGCTCCGTCTTCGACGACGCTCAAGGTATTAACGCGGAAATGATTGAGGACGGTCTGAATGTATCGCCGGCTGGCTCGTCGGTTGTGCGAGAAATGCAGCAAGCAGTCTCTGATGTAGGTCCCGACTTAGGAATCATGGCGGGGCCAGAGGGTCGGGAGCGACAGCATGAGCTGGAGAAACGAGAAGTCGTGTTGGAAAAGATCGCTTATGCCGCCGATGAAGGCGGTTTCCTCAGGACTCTTCTGTTTCCCATTGATGGCCAAGGTATCAACCTGGGCCGGGCTGGTCGACTTGACTTGCCAGCTGTTTTGGGATCCAACAGGCTGTGGTATCATCTGTCCCTACATCCAACAGATGAGTCCCCGACGCAACTCGCCGCGCTACCCTCTATAACATCTGCGTGGTCAGCCGGTGCCGTATCCCGCCAACTACGTTCTTGGAGACTTCCGGAATGGGCCAACCGAAGAAATCGAATTATGGATTTTACCGCCGACTTCGACTTTGACGAGTTCGTTCGCCGTTATGCAGCTTTGGGCTGCAAAGATGGTAGGGACGGCATCGAAAGTTGGGTCATGGAGCGAGGCTGGAGCAACGGCGAGGTCTTTGTCGGCAAAGATCGCGTCTGGATGCGGGAAACTGCTTGGTGGGAGGCCGAGACTATGTTGGATCTGAAACCAGAGCCGAATTTTCCGAACATGCAAGCCATTGGTGCTAATCCTTTTGGATCCGGCCTCGACACAGGCTACTCTGCCAATGGAAGCGGATACTTTCCACACCATGGGAGGGCACCCAGCTTCAGCGGAAGTCATGAGGGACTGATGCACGCGCGCAACTACAGCCAGAGCCAGCTCAACTTTGGCCAGAACCATAATTCAGCTCCGTCAGTGGCCCCTTCTGGGGTCAGAAACGCGACCAATGGGGACTATGGTTTGGGTAACAAAGGTGATACTTTCAAGAATGATGTCTTTTACAGCGCAGAGGGTGATTTCACGGGAGCCATGGATCCCGAACTCGCCAAGAACAAGAAAATTCAGACCAAGCAGGTATCTATGGGCCGGCGCGCTTGGGTTGGGCTTGTCTGGGCACTCACTTTTTGGATTCCCTCTCCATTGTTGCGATATGTCGGCCGCATGAGACGACCCGACGTCCGCATGGCCTGGAGAGAGAAAGTCGTCCTGGTATTCCTGATATTCCTCATCAATGCCCTCATTGTTTTCTGGATTATTTGGTTTGGTCGCCTTCTCTGTCCCAACTTCGACAAGGCTTGGGATCGGGACGAGATCAAGACACATCAAGGCGAGGCAGACTTCTGGGTGAGCATACACGGCAAGGTTTATGACATTACCAAGTTTTGGCGCCAGCAGCACAGCGACACAAACGTGAAGACAACCGCAGATATCATGATGCCTCTTGCGGGATTGGACCTGTCCCCGTATTTCATGCCACCCCTCAACGAGGCTTGCAAAGGGCTCGGTATCACGGAGACAATCCAACTGCAACCAAACACTAGCTTGGAGTACGGCCTCGCAAGTCACAAGTCGGGCTTCTATGGAACTGTGAACAGCAAGCTGCACGATCCCTTGTGGTATTGGAATACGTTTGAGCCAAAAATCAAAGAATACTACCATGGTGATCTTGTATGGAGCGAAAGCAAGGTAAAATCTGCTGGCTCGGGTGACCAACAACGCCCTTGGGCCATGTACGGGAACATGATTTACGATCTCACAGACTACTTTCATACTCTGGATCTTATGAACAATCTCGGCTCGTACAATTTTATCGATCCTAGTGTCAGCGACTTGTTCAAGAATAACGCGGGCGAGGACATCAAAGGTCTTCTTGACCAGGTTATCCAAGATTCAGTTTCCAATCAGACTCAACACGTCAAGGTCATGAACAGCTGGTTATGTATTCAGCGAACGTTCTATCAAGGAATGACTGATTTCCGGGAGACTCCGAGATGCACGGTCAATAACTGGATTCTATTGGCTTTTACCATCGTTATTTGCGCCGTCATTTTGATCAAGTTTATCTCCGCTCTTCGTTTCACGTCCAAGCGTAGACCCTCACCTCAGGACAAATTTGTCATCTGCCAAGTCCCCGCTTATACCGAAGGTGAAGATTCTCTGCGAAAGGCCCTAGACTCTCTCACCGCACTGCAGTATGACAATAAGCGCAAGCTCATTTTCGTCATTTGCGACGGGGTAATCGTCGGCCAAGGCAATGACCGCCCAACCCCAAAGATCGTTCTCGATATTCTCGGCGTGGACCCGAAGGTTGATCCGCCGGCCTTGCCATTTAAGTCTGTCGGTCCTGGTAGTGAGCAACTCAACTACGGCAAAGTCTACTCCGGCCTCTACGAGTTCGAGGGCAACGTTGTTCCGTATGTCGTTGTAGTCAAGGTCGGCAAGGAGTCTGAGCAGACCAAGTCGAAACCAGGCAATCGTGGCAAACGAGATTCTCAGATCCTCCTCATGAGCTTCCTGAACAGAGTCCATCATCGTGCTCCCATGAACCCGCTTGAGCTTGAAATGTTCCACCAGATTAATAACATCATCGGCGTGGACCCTGAACTGTATGAGTACCTGCTCATGGTCGATGCCGATACGTCGGTGAGCGAGGATTCTCTCAATCGTCTTGTGTCGGCCTGTGCCAACAATGCCAAGATTGCCGGCATTTGTGGTGAAACCAGCCTAGAGAATGATGAAAAGTCTTGGTGGACGATGATTCAAGTTTATGAATATTTCATTTCCCATCATCTCGCCAAGGCCTTTGAGTCTCTCTTTGGAAGCGTTACTTGCTTGCCTGGATGGTAAGTACTTATTCCCGTCGGGAGTTTTTTTTTGTTTTTTCTTCCCTCCGTGCCCGTGCCTTGATATGATTTGATATAGACTGTTTTTACTGACCTGCGCGACTCTTTTTAGTTTCACCATGTATCGTCTCAGGACCGTCGACAAGGGCAAGCCTCTGATCATCTCGGATGCTGTCATTAGAGAATATGCTGTCTGCGATGTAGACACCCTCCACCAGAAGAACTTGCTTTCCCTCGGTGAGGATCGATATTTAACGACGCTCATGACTAAACACTTTCCTTCCATGTCCTACAAGTTCATACAGGACGCCCAGTGCAAGACGGCTGCCCCCGAATCGTGGAGCGTGCTGTTGTCCCAACGTCGTCGTTGGATTAATTCCACTATTCACAATCTCGTTGAGCTCATGCGTCTGAAAGAAATGTGTGGCTTTTGTTGCTTCAGTATGCGCTTCGTCGTCTTGATCGACCTCTGCGGTACCCTCATCCTGCCTGCGACTTGTGTTTACCTCGGCTGGTTAATCTACCGGGTTGCCACTCACCAGGGACAATTTCCTATGATTTCCATTATCATGTTGGCGGCCGTATACGGTCTCCAGGCCTTGGTCTTTATTCTAAAAAGACAATGGCAGCATATCGGATGGATGATCATTTACATCATCGCCTTCCCAATTTATTCCTTTATCCTGCCCATCTATTCATTCTGGAACCAGGACAACTTCTCTTGGGGCAATACGCGCATCGTGATTGGAGAAAAAGGAAACAAACAGGTCGTCGCAGTCGATGAGGAGGGATACGATCCTCGATCCATACCGCTGCAACGATGGGACGACTATGCTCTGGCAAATCATCTCCCAGGACGCCGTGGCGGATATCAGGAGAAGCAAGATATGGGCTATCCTGACCAGTACGAGATGGACGAAATCAAATCCATTTATTCGGCCGCACCTCAGGGTTCTGTCATTACAGGAATAGGTGGTCGAAGTGCCTACATGCCGCCTCAGTCCCCTGCTTTCGGCATGAACCGTAGCACAACCGCCCAAGGCCAATATTTCGACGCACCCGGATCTGCACGCAGACAGTCAATGATGTCGATGGGAACGCAAATATATGACTTCCCAAGAGGCCCGTCTCCGTATCAGGATGTGCCGGCCAACAGAAGCAGTATGATCAATCTTCGCAACCAGGCAAACCTCACTCCCGGGCCAGGCGCTCTCGGCAACAGAGCGGCGTCGGCATCGGGAATGGGCTTTGCGAGTGCGAACCGTTCGCCGATGGGCAACGAAGCCATGCAATCGACAACGTCGTTTGATTTCCAACGAGGCTTTGTCGGAGCGGATGACATAGCAATCGTTGAGGCCATTCAGTCCGTCCTTCGAGATGTCGATCTCGACACGGTGACCAAGAAACAGGTTCGTGCCCTGGTAGAACAACGCTTGCAGACTGCATTGGTCGGCGAGCGACGCACCTTTATGGACCGACAGATTGATCGCGAGCTTGAAAACATGTAAGACCATGCATCCCATGTATCGTCCATTCATGATTGATTCTGGGGATGTATGTACTTTGACCGGACCCGGAAGAACCTGAGTAGCAATGTTGTATAGTTGGGACACAGCATGATAATTCTCATGGCACGAAAGGGATTGCATTGGTAGGCCGGCGACTCAAGCTGATGGTCCGACATATTTTTGACGAGCTTGAAAACATGTAAGAACATGCATTATATATCGTGCATTCCTGATTGATTAAACCTGGGAGCACATGGGCAGCAATGTTGTATAAGCTGGAACGCAGCACGATAATTCTCATGGCGCATCAGGAACATGTTTCTTTCTTTCTTTCTTTTTTTTGTTATTCTACATGATTTCGTTTACATGTTTGTCATGTCAGGAGATGTAACATCTAATCACGACCGAGGCCCGAACCTCGTGTTCTGGGTGCCGAGTTTTGCACCACTGGCGTCCGAAAACTATTTCTGTAATACTACTTGTGTTCATTTGAATTCCTGGATCCTTTTGCATGCATATTCAGCATAGGAATAATTGTCGGACGTTTGTATGCGCGAGGACATCGAGAGGCGTGCTGGGCCATGGGTTTGATTAATGATGGGTATAGTCACTATGTCATGTTCCGGTGCATATTATTTCTAGACTGGCTCTGATAGGTCTTTAGAATCACGATAAAATATGAAGAAATATAAAGAAGTATAAAGAATTACTAAATTAAACGTTAAATAATAGACTAGAATTGTGTTACTTCCTATATTAATTAATGTAGATAAATTAGAGTACATGTTCTAAAATCATCTTCCCACCGTTCATAATAATTACAAAGTCATAGCGCCTTTATTAAAGTCAATGATTCTCTACCATTATACTAGAGGTACGCGCCCACTTTCCGTACGGGTTCTAAAGTTTCAGCAGTGCTAGTCTGGTCGGCCGTGGGGAGGATATCGTTGCGTGTGATGAGAGGGCAATGGCTCGTGCAGACGAGTTTAGTGGAATTGTGTACATCTTTCTGAGGTTGCGGGAGGGGGTTATATAGGAGGAGTAGATAACAAGGAAAAAGGTTTTAAAAAAAAAGGAGGAAGGATATAGATATATACAAATAATTATCCATCAATATGTCCAAGGCATGTACTAGCATGAATCGCATTAATGGATATTTCCGACACCCTTTAGACGGAGATACACATCCGTCCCCCAGCCGTACAGGCTCTGTACAGCAATGCCACCGCCAAAATACTCGGCATAGGCTCGACTCAGGGGGAGCCCATAGCCCAGACCGGCAATGGAGCTTGCGCCCGTGCTAGCCGTGGAAATGGAGCCGAGGCCATCAGCGCTCGAGGATCCTGAGCCGGGGAAATCGTCGTCGTCGGAGAAGGTGGTGAAGGAATATGACCAGATCTTGGGGAGCACATCGGGAGATATGCCGCCGCCACGATCGCGGATGCGGATCGTTACACCGGGGGCATTGTCATCTAGAGGTCTGAAGGCGTCGCTTTGGAATCGGCCGCGGCCCTGACTCGGTTCCTTGATGAGGGGCACGCCGCCTGGCTGTTCCTTGAGAGGGGGCTCGGGTGCAATGGTGACGACAATGGGTTCGCGACATCTGCTCTCTACCGTAGCACGGAAGGCATTCTTCAGCAGCTCGGTCACAATATACTCCAGATGCGTGGGCACAAAGGCAAATGTGGTATCAGGTTCGCCGTCGATGTGGATGAGAGGCCGCGAGCCGTAGCGCAACTCGCAAATGTCCGCCACGAAACCGGCACAGGCCTCAACGGTGAGGGATGGCTTGAGGGCCGTGTCGATGACGCCAATGTAGGAAGGTTGCTCGGCACACGGGGTCGGACTGTCGGCAGGGGCAAAATGCGGTTGGCTGCTAAAGTGCAGAGCCATGTGCTGCTCTCCAACAAGCCGGGTGCCGATTCTAGCTCGGAGATGTTCATCCAGAAAGCGCGCCACTTCAGTCGGAGAGATGTATTTGCGGCATTCTAGAAATCCTTTGGCAAGTATGGGAATCGTGTCGGTGTGCGTAGCAACGAGCTCGGCCAGCACATGGGTGAACTCGACTTCGTCGCGGGATGTCGAGATGGGTCGGCCCTGGCCTGCAGCGTGCCAGTAGGGCAAGAGGATAGACAATGAGTGTATGTAGTTGTTGTAAATGCGAGATATGTTTGGATTGGACACCACAATGTATGGCAAGTTGCGAAGAGCTTGGATGCGCCGCGCAAGCCGAATGGGGAGGAGGCTGAGCGTAAAGTCGGCCGAGGACAGCAAGGACTGTTCTGATAACGGCGGTCTGCCATGTCTATTGTATCGCGAGAAACCAGTCATGCCCCATTAGTACTACGGACATGCAGACATGTGTAAATTGAGATTGGAAAAGACTGATTTGGGAAGCAGACGCGCGGCACTGGCAAACATACCGAACTAGATCGGCCAAGCTAAGATTATGCTGGTCTTGTTGCGCCAAAGCCGCAATCTCAGCATCCGACACATTGTGTGCGGGATTCTGCCGGCGTGCTGACGACGAGAGGAGAGCGCGACGTTGCGGGAAGTGCTTTGACCATGATGTTGAGCCGGACAGATAGCGGCGAGAGCGGCAGAGCCTCCACAGACACATTCTCGGGGGTTCGCATGACGGCATGACTTCTGCGTGTTGCCAGCCGATTCGGATGGAGTGACAGTCGAGGTACTCGACGACCGTCGGGTCGGAATGCTCGGTCGACGAGATGAGATGTCTGCGCCCGAAGCACAGCCAGACGACCGAATAGGAGTGACGTTCACTACAAGGCACTTGATGGTATGCACATACAAATGAAGTAGGTAGGCAATGTGGGCAGACCGACGGAAGCAAATCGGCAACGGCGGCGGCGGCAACGGAAACGGAAACGGAAACGGAAACGGCTATCGCTATCGCTATCGCTACAGACAACTAAGCAGGAACAATGATCCCGTAGTGCATGCCTGATGGCGAGTTGACGGGATGGCAAAACCGAGCACCCAATGCCACGAAGTTGACATGCACAGCGTCGTGAAGAGGCCAAACAGCAGCGGACGGCGACGGGCAATCGTTTGGGCGTGCAGCAGGCGGCAGGCGGCAGGCGCAGGCGCAGGCCGAGGCACTGTAGTGTGCGTTGGCCGCGTCGTCCAGCCGAGCCACAGCCCAGCCACAGCCCAGCCACAGCCCAGCCACAGCCGAGGGCCGGACCCTGGACAAGAGGCACAAGGAAGGAGGGGAAGCGCAGGCGGAAAGAGCGGAGACGGTGGACCGGAGCACTGAGCACTCAAATGACGCGATGGCTACGTACAAACAGCCGTCACGGCGGTCATGCCACGGCTTGTTTTACATCATCATTCCCATCTTCGTATTCCATCTAACTATCGGTAGCACCCGTTGCCCACGCGTGCCTGCATACATCTGTACATACATCTGTACACATGTATGTACACACACGCATGATATGCCTCTTCCGTCATCTCATCTCCAGCCCGTCCACGTCCACATGATGCTTAGCATGTGCACACGCGCACTTCGCCATCCTTCTCGACAGCTTTGACGTGCTTGTTTGTTCCGAGAGTGGTAACGGCATCGTCCTTCAATTCAACCCTGTTTTTTTTTTGTTTTTTTTTTTTTTTGTCGCAAATGTATTTCAGCCAAAAGTTTAAATGAAATAAAAAAAAAACTAAAATCTCGCTCACGCTCTGCAAGTATGGAGGGCGAGTATACTTACGCAAACGCCTTGATCAACTGGTACTCCTGGGTAATCTTGCCGCCCTGATCGATGACTTGTTGCTTGGCGCTGTGGCAGCAACGATGAGGGTAGAAAAAAAAAAAGAAGAACCGTTAGTTTTCGGTACCATTTTTGTAGTTTTTATTGTTATTTTTGTCCCCGGTATACAAGTATATATGGAATGCCGTGTGTCGTGGTACTCACGCCTGGATCTGCTCCGCAGTAGCATCATCCTTGAGCGTAACCTGCCAAAGCACAAGGACGAACGAGGTAATTAGCCCTTGTCGTTTCAGAAATGCCGCCGTTAGTCGAATTACTTACAATGTAGGAAGGCATATTGGCTGCCTAAGACGTTGGAAATAGTTGTGGGGGAGTGACTTTTCTGGTTTCGCGTCGTTTTCAACTTTTGTTTGATGAGAGGGGAGGGGTGATGAGTCCAGGTCGTCGAGGCGTGGCGGGCTGAGCGATAACGAATCGACTCTTTATGGAGCAGCCATGAACCCCGCATGTGGTCCTCGTGTCCGGTGGACAGCCGTTGAGGAGGTGGCGCCGACCAATGAGGCACAAGTCTGCAAAGTGCTCTTCTTATCGGGAGGCCGAATGTGGATGAACTAACCTAAAGGAGGAAGCAAGCCCAAAGACTTAGCACCTAGGTACATATGTACAGTGGGATGACATGATGTATATACATACAGTGGGTTTTGTACATATATTATATACAATGTACATACTTCGGATATTAATGTACACATCATGAATATATCCGACCTGAGTCATCTCGCTCGTCCTCTTGGCTTGATGCCGGGCTTCTTCCCGGAATCCCACGACAAGACTGACTGGGCACCTCCTTTTACTTCGTGGCTGCTCAGCCCGTTCGGCGCAATCAGCCACAGGCTGACGACGGCTGACGGCGGCTGACGGCTGACCACAACCAACTCACGAGTACTCTCTTCATCCCACCCGTAATCTCCTTGTCAATGTCTCATTCACTCCTCCCGGTGACGCAGCACGCACACCTTCGCTACCCTGCAGACCACGGACTGATCGAAGTTCCGCCATTACAATCAGCTGACCCCAGCTTGTTGTGTTGGAAAAAAGCCCGGGGCTATGTTTAGTGTTTGATCACCGCGCACGAATTCCGAGAAATTGAGAGAGATGGTCGTGCTTGAGTCAGCTTTGATCTCCATAGTTTGTTGATTTTTTTCTTTGTGTTTTTTTCGTTCTTCTTTTTTTCAGGGTTTAAAAAAAAAAGAATCAACTGTGCCTATATGCACTGCATGCTCGGTCGGCATCATATGTTTTAGCCACCACTGTGCCACAACTGGTATGCCTGGTTCACAAACGAGGGGGTGTTCGTCTAAAGGCGGCTCCTTATGTCTCGTCTCCGATGTGAACAAGGGAGTCATGCAAAGTTTTATTTCCGAGCCCCACCGGTCGCACCTAAAAGGTTGCAAGCTCAACATGCAGCAAATTGCAATCTGGAGCTAAGTGACAGCATGCTGATTATTAATCATGGGTCTATTGAAATTCGGCTTCGCGACTCAAAATAAGCACCGACCACGTTGCCTCAAAGGGGCAAAACCGGATTGACGGGGAAAAAAGAAAAAGAAAAGAAGAAAAGAAGAAAAGGGGGGGGAGGGGGAGGGGGGAATGGGGGATGGGGAATGGGTGGTTCGTTGTGCCAGAAGAGCAAGAAGCGAGAAAATAAATGATGGGAAGGAACAACAAGGTTCCCCACTAGCCCCACTTCAGATCGGAAACTAAATATTATCAACCATGGAGCCAGGCTCAGGGGGTTCCACCTGGATCTGCTGGGCCCTGATCGGTCAGGCAGGGGTCATCCCAGGAGGGAGGAGGGAAGGAGCCAAGGACAGAACCAGCCCAGCGCTTCCCCATTCTATATTCCATTGAGCGTCGAATTGTTTTAAAGAGACGTTCGCTCAAATCTCATGCTCGCTTTTCCGAGTGTCTGCCTATATCCTGATAATGCGCAGCGCATCGGGCCGAAGCTGGAGAGCGAGAGATACCACTACTGACTACTGAGAACGTGCACGAACTAAGACATGGAAGCCTTGGACTACTCTATGCCAGCTGGGAGAATCAAGTAATCTTCACAAAGGGTTGTAGCACACAAAAAGTAGCTGTGGCTGTTGACTGGTGGCTTGCTTACTCGGTACACGGCTGGTAGCTAGAGCTAGGTACCTACGCGCACAAGAGACGCGTGACAATTTTTGACAACTATAGGCATTATTACATGTTGTAGCATATGTTAAAAAACATAACATCATTATAGAGCCTCTCACGGAACTCTGACAGAAGGTCCAGAGCTGAGCTGCCTGCTGAGGAGGTAGGTACCTTCCTCAGCAGGTACCTGCCTATCGGACGTTATACTCCGATCACCGTGGTGCTGCTATCCAGCAGACAGGGAAGGCGCCTTGCTGTATGTAGTTGTAATTCCTTATTTGTCCAGGTACCACGAAAGTGCGGACCAAGCTGCACCTTCTTCTGCTTGAGCTGCCTCCTCTCCGTGACTGCGTGACGGTCCTGACGTCCAACGTGGCAAGCCAAGGCAGAAACATATCCCATCATCATTCCTCCTCCCGCGCGCTTGCATGTGAGGATGCGCCCCCCTGAGTAGACTCGTCAATTACGTAGATTCGTTTGCGTCACTGTTTCCCGCCAGGTGCTGTCTGTCTGCCCGTCTGTCTGCCCTTCTGTCTGCCTGCCTGTCTGCCAGTCTGTCTGGGGTTTCTCATGCAGATCGAATTGCAAAGAGAATCGAAAGGCGTCCAGGGGTGTCCCGTGCACCAAATTTCGCTTTCTTTGGTAAAAAGAAAAGTCAGTCGGTACATTTTTGGTCCATGTTATTGTTCAATGGTATTGTCCCAATCTCTGTTGTCCTAATCTGCTGTCCCAGTCTGCTGTCCTATTTCTTGTACCACTCTGCTCTCCTAGACAGATCCGTTCTTTCGCGACGACAACAACAATCCTCTCTGCACATCGCAACATCCGACTTGCGCGACCCGAGGAATTCCTCGTCATCGGCCGATATGGACGCCAACAGCTCGACATCTGCGTTCCCCTCAATGTTTGCTGGCTCTAAACATGGTACCATCGACGCCCATACCCAGCTGGATGCGGTTGTCGGGGCCGTTGCTGCCCTCAGCCCCTGGGCTACGCTATTGACCATTTTTGCCGTTTGTGTCGCCTATGATCAAAGTATGGTGCCGTGCTGGCCATTGTATCCGCGTAGGGAATTCGTCTTCCCGCGGAGAGATTACGGTGGAAGGGTTATGCTGACTTGAGAAAAAACAACAACGAAAAAAACAACAACAAAAAACAGTCAGCTACATGATGAGCAAGGGCTCAATTGCTGGGCCGGCATGGAAGATGCCCTTTATTGGCCCCTTTCTGCAGTCGATGAACCCCAAATTCGAAGAGTATTATGCCAAATGGGCCAGCGGTCCTTTGAGCTGCGTCTCGGTTTTCCACAAGTATGCCTGCCTGCCTGTCTGTCTGTCTGCTGCGCTCGCATTTGGTTTTCCCAGCGCCATGTCCCAGCTACTCAGCATGCTAAGATTCAATTTAGATTCGTCGTCATCGCCTCGACACGAGATATGGCACGAAAAGTCCTCAACTCACCCACTTTCGTCAAACCTTGCGTCGTTGACGTCGCGCATAAGCTGCTCGGACACGATAACTGGGTTTTTCTCGACGGCAAGGCACACGTCGACTTTCGCAAAGGTCTCAACGGTCTTTTTACCCGCAAAGCTCTCCAGTGCTACCTGCCGGGTCAGGAGGAGGTTTATACCAAGTATTTCGACAAGTTTCTCAACGTCACTAGAGACAACGACGGAAAGCCTGTTCCGTTCATGCCCCAATTCCGCGAGCTCATGTGTGCCGTTTCCTGCCGCACCTTTGTTGGCCACTACATGTCCGACGCTGCCGTCAAGAAAATCGCCGATGACTACTACCTGATCACTGCCGCTCTCGAGCTGGTCAACTTTCCCATCATTCTGCCCTTCACAAAAACCTGGTACGGTAAGAAGGCAGCAGATATGGTCCTCCTCGAATTTGCCAAGTGTGCCGCCAAAAGCAAGGTTCGCATGGCTGCCGGCGGTGAGATTTCCTGTATCATGGACGGTTGGATTATCCAGATGATTCACTCTGAGCGTTGGCGCGAGGCCAAAGCCAAGGGCGAGAACGTAGAGAAGCTAGAGAAGCCTTCTCCTCTCCTCCGTATGTTTTCCGACTACGAAATATCGCAAACTCTGTTCACCTTTCTTTTCGCCTCTCAGGATGCCACCAGCAGCGCTGCTACCTGGTTATTCCAGGTTGTGGCGCAGCGTCCGGACGTCCTCGACCGAGTGCGTGATGAGAACATGAGGGTCCGAAACGGCGATGCCAACGCGGGACTCAACATGGACCAGCTGGAGTCTCTTACTTATACCCGTGCGGTTGTTCGAGAGCTACTTCGATATCGCCCACCAGTGCTTATGATCCCCTACTTGGTCAAAAAGCCTTTCCCCATTACCGACTCGTACATTGTTCCGAAGGGTGAGCAGCCAGTATCCTTTCCTTGCCCAACAAAAATTAGCGATTGGCAACGAAGTCATACCCAGTCCAAGAACGCTAACCACCGGGTGCAGGGTCCATGGTCATTCCCACAACTTACATGGCTTTGCACGATCCTGACGTGTACGAGAACCCCGACCACTTCGACCCCGAACGATACTACTCAGGAGATGCCGAGGTGAAAGGTGCCAAGAATTACTTGGTTTTTGGAACCGGGCCTCACTACTGCCTTGGTCAGGTATATGCTCAACACAATCTGGCTCTGTTTCTCGGCAAGGCGTCGTGTCAATTAAAGTGGAACCACCATGCTACACCTTTGTCAGAAGAGATCAAGGTGTTTGCCACCATCTTTCCCAAGGTCAGTTTGAAGCACCCCGAGGGGCCAAATTGCATCTCACGACTAACAACATAAAACAGGATGACTGTCCACTGACGTTTGAAAAGCGTGAGTGGTAGACGACTACGAAAACTGACGTTGAACAACAACAGTCAAGCAAGAGAAACACTTGAGTAAATCAAACACCAACTTCACACTTTCTAATCTGGCCACATACATGTCTGGCCCACGATTGCCCGTACTACCACCCTCAAAGATTTTGCGAGCATAGGAGGCTTGGTCACTTGCGAAGAAGCGGATCAGTGTGTAAAGAGAGAACCTCGAGAGCGCACTGGGTCCACGAGACGACGGCACATATATAGAGTCCTTTGTGATGGACAACGGTCACGCTAATTTTACGGTTCGTTGATGAGTTGTTTTGACTGGGCAGAGTCAAATCGGAGGATACATTAATATCTAATCATTTATTTAGCATATATTTATATTCGTGCAGCCGGCTTTTGCCCTGCAAATGGCTGCGATCAAGGAGGAGGGCACTGTAAAGTCTGAAACTCTGTATGAACGAACAAACTTCCAGATGGAGTATATGTAATCTGGGTCCTAATTCAAAGTCATGTCTTTTGTGTGTAAGGTCAAATCATAAAATACGACCTTGTCCATGTGGAAAGCTGCCACAGCTATTGACCTTGCTTGGTCCGGGGCGGAATCAAAGCTAGATTGCTCCTAGGCCATGGACTAGTCACCCAACACATACAACCCACTGTATGCATGTACCTGCCGACTTGATTATATCCGACAATGGCCATTGCAGCGGCTACCTACCCTACCTACCTAGGTAGGTACCTACCTAGGTAGGTAGGTACTAATACCCACCTAGTACTCACTCGCACGGGGATGTGCGTCTTCCGCCGCGGCCGGTGGAGCCCCGAGAGAGCACCCACCATATGTATGTATGGATGTATCAAAACGCATCACCACCAACCTGTCACTTGCAACTTGCACCACACCTCGTACTCCCACAACTTTTCGCCGCGCCTACCCGCACCAACAATGTCTCCAATCTTGCGTCCACCCCTGCGTATCGCCCCAAGGGTGCTGCAACTGCGAGCGGCATCGTGCTTTGGTTCTTCTCCTCCGGCTTCACACGGGGCGGTTGCGCGCGCGCTCGTCTCGGAAGGAGGCTTGCCATCGTTGCGCAATGGTGGTTGCGCGCGAGGCTATAGCTGCGCCGGGACAATATCTGCGCGGGCTGCGGCGGCTCAGCCGGTACGGTCGTCGCCGGGCGCGGTTGTCCTTGGGCGACGGAAAAACTCGTTCTTGCGCCGTAGGTCGAGCGGTAATGGTCCTCGGAAACCGAGGACGTGGTTGTTTGATGAGATGAAGGATGTGGTTGATGGGGTACGGTTAGCCCGCTTTGGGAAGATTACTATCGTTGGTACGTGCACTTCTACTGGTCTTGTTTTTTTCCCCGGCCAGAGCCATGTTGGGTATTGGGACTGTAGGGAAAAGGACTTACTGTATTCCTTTATATATATGTCCTCTTTTTATTCCCATATCCACATTTCATTCATCTCCAAGACAACGAGAAAGGGGAGAGGAAGAAGTAAAGGAGAAAGCAGACATGGCAGGACAACTAACCCCCCACCATAGATGTCCGAGAACCCAGCGAAATCCAAGAAACGGGCGTAATCCCCGGCGCGATCAACATCCCCTCGAGGACGGCCGTCGCGTCCTTTAATGCTAGCGAGGACGAGTTCAGAGAAATGCATCAGTTTGAGAGACCTTCGCGTGACAAATACCTCTTGTTCTACTGCAAGGCCGGCATCAGGGCTCAGTTGGTGGCCAATGAGGCGGGTCAGGCGGGATGGCATAAGAGGGGTGTTTATCCTGGGAGTTGGGATGAGTGGGAGGCGAAAGGGGGGCCGGTGGAGAGAAAATGAAGGCTCTGAGGGCTATTTTCTTTCCACAGTTTCAAGTGACGTGTAAATAGATTGGGGGGAGGGGGGGGAGTTGCGGATGGAAATATGCTTCCGGGCTGCGACGAGAAGCGTGCTGTGGGTATGATTTGGTTACAGTTTGATCACCTGTAGTGCAACGTATTGCGGTTTGAACTTTCTTGACATCTTAGTAGGCAGGTAGACAAAAGGCACTCCGAGCGTTGAGAACTATAATGTTGCAAGCAAGCAAGCGCGCAACTTTTCAATTTTTGTCCGCCATGAATCTTCGCCATTTTGTTCAGCGATGCATCTGCTTCTCTGCTCCTGTAACAACTATCATACAAACAAATTTCGAGTCACACTGCTCTGAAGATGCATACATGTCTAGTCCCTCCCTACCCTCTCGCTTGCAGCCGGCATGTCACTTACATCGGAATTTGGGTTTCTTTCAAACCGAAATGAATCGCCTCTTTAGAACAAGAAGGGAGGTGGGTTGCCCTCGACGGGCTTGTCACCATCACCGACGGCTTTCTTCACAGCAGGGCTGTTATGTGCGAAGAAGAGAATCTTGATGGTGATGGCCAGGCCGGCGTGCACCACCACCACGATGATCAGAAGCACCTTGCTTACTTGACGGTCCGTGGCGCTCAGCACGGGATACAAGTTGCGTGTCAGAAATGCGACGGACAGGCCGAAGCCAACAGCGACAAAGGTCCAGTTCAGAATCTCAATGGGAGACCAGCTTATAGCGGCCACGGGTATCCAGATGAGATTCGAGTAGCCGTAAAGCGCCCAGCACTCAAGCAGATTGGCAGATTCGCTGCCAAAGTAGCGAAGAGCGAGGAAGAGCGCCATGGGTATGAAGAGGGTGTAACCGTAAATGAGGCCGGCAGATCCTAAAAAAAAGAGAGGGAGGGACGAACCAAGAAGACGGTGCGAGTTAGCTAATGCAACCTTACGAGATCCGAGCCTCATATTCAGACGTCATGGAGCTACAAGTTCTAGCATTGAAACACAACCACGAATTTCTACATACCGCTCAAGAGCCTGAAATCGTATGCGAACCGCGCCGTTCCTCGAATCGCCAACCAATCGCTGATGGTACCGCCAAGGAATAGGATCAAGACAACAGTCGTGGCGATCCAGAACGGGCCGTATAGGTCTGGGTTGCCCTCAAGAACATCGAGGAAATTCGCGCGCGGGTACAGGGCTGCCCAGCAGCGTTGCAGGACCGCCGACGTATCGACATCGAAAAATTGAGAGTAGAACGATATGGACCACAGAAAACGCTTGCCTGGGGATGAAGTAGAGGCTGTTGCTGGAGGGGGCAGCGTGGAAGGAGCACCTTTGCGTCCGGCGTGGGAGGGTGACGAGGTCTCGTTGAAGTTGGAGGTGTGGAATTCGAGATCCTCTTGGAGATCAGTATGTCCCAGATCGCCCTGCCGTTGATGAATGAGATGAAATATAGGGTGAGTATGGATTCATGTAGTCAATGTGTCCCTCCAAGCTGAGCCGGTTCGGGAGGCGCGCAACATGGCATTTCGCGTCTCTTACCTCGTCGTCCACATCTACCACTGCGTCATAGCCTGACCCCGACATGGTGAGGGCGCTGGAGTGTGCGGAGCAGGTTCTGTTCTGTTCTAGGATTTGAACGAGGTCGTCGGAGTGGTCGGTATGTACTTGACGTTCGAACGTGTCCGCTGTGGCTGCCGAGTCGGAAAATGGGCTAGAGAAGGCTATCGCATAATGAGTGTCGTCGTTGTTGAGAGGCGCTTGCTGGCAGGAAGATGCTACTCGGGCCAATAGGGACACATGTACAAGCAGGCAAGCAACAGTTTGTGAGCTTTGCTGACTTGCATGGAGTGCAGGGAATGCCAACCTACATGCTACGTCCGGGCTTTACCCGTGCCGAAGAGGCATCAGCCACAAACATACCGTCAAACACTTCACGTCATTCGTACCTATTGGTTTGTTTCTGGTCGACCTTTAATCTCCAGGCTGACAAGACAATTCATAGACACCATGCTTGTGTACAACCCATTGCATAAAAGAATCCCAGGAAGTGGTTGCGTCATGGTTGGTAGATTGTATCAGGATATGTGTGTTCTCTGAGCTACGCTCTTGGCACTTTCAGACGCTCAAATGGGTACAAAGGACCAAAAAACCGAGCAGAGGAGAAAAAGACAGACGGTCACATAAACTACATATTCAGTTGCAGCCTTTACTCGCTCTTGACCAAAGATTGTATCAATTTGACGACGTCTCCACCAGGGCAGTCGATCATGGCGTAACAGGGTATGATTCGTTCTTTTTCATGCCGAAACTCCTTCATGCAAGAGCATCATCAAGATCGTATTGCCTGAGCTGCATACGCTATAATAGAAACAAGACCAAGCTCGTCATTCGTGAAGCGACGTTGTCCTTGCCATCTCCAGAATGCCCACAAAATCCAGACGCCACATCCATGGGGTGAAACCGTTTACTTGAGCTTCTTCTTGGGTCGCAGCTGGTTGGTGTGTCCGCACTTTCGCTTGCGGCAGTTGGTGGCACGAGGAGGCAGACGGGCCTGCAGGGATAAGTTAGTTTAGAGATTGCATGCGCCTAATATGACGTCTTCCTCCTTTTTTTCTCCCTTCTCTCATATTCCTATTTCGAGACGTACGTAGCACTTGCGGCAGATCATCTTGTCGCAGTTGAACTTAGAGGCCAGAGCCTTCAATGAGGGCTCAATGATACCACCACGGAGACGGAGGACCAAGTGAAGAGTGGACTCCTGTAATTCGCACAAATTAGCAGCCGTCGCTTAATATTAAATTTCAATCCCGCAAATCTCCATCATCCCGCCATCTTCGCCTAAATGGAGTCCACTGATGGTGAGACCGACCTTCTGGATGTTGTAATCTGCCAGCGTTCGGCCATCTTCGAGCTGCTTGCCAGCAAAGATCAATCGCTGCTGGTCAGGGGGGATGCCCTCCTTGTCCTGGATCTTGGACTTGACATTGTCGATCGTGTCGGATGACTCGACCTCAAGAGTGATGGTCTTGCCCGTCAGGGTCTTGACGAAACTGGAACGTGTATCAGTAAAATCGATCGGGGACAATAAAATCGGACCAGGGACGTCGCGAAAATTCGAGCTTACATCTGCACTAGATGAGAATATCAGTGTTAGGTCCAGTATCAATGTTTACGGCGTTCTGATCGCATCAACTTACTCTTGACTGATTTTGTGACGCTGACGATGGTTAAGTTTCCTACTCGCGAGCGAGTCTGCGCGCAAAGTTGGTGGGGCTCAAGCAGCCGGCGCCGAAAAACCCTAGGTCACATGTGTGATCACGTGAAATCACTGCTAGTCTCCTGGCCCACCGTGGTGCTGAGACTAATAGACCTATCCCAGAAACAGCACAGCATAGTGGGGCTACTGCTGTAATAGTGACGTGATAGTCGAATGCAGAGTCATATCCATCATTCACATGCAAAACTCTTGTCTGTCTGCCCGAAGCCAGTCGCAGCCATATCAATAACCACATGGATCTAACATCATTCAACACGATTGCTCTGTGCCTAGCAATAACACTACATTATATCGACCATCTGCCCGGTTCAAATGTCGCATATGTCAATGGCGAAGTGACTTTGATTAGCATTTACGGCATGCAATCACAGCATTATAATACTCTATTTTAATACACTCTGTGTGAATATGGTACAAGTTCATAGTAGGACGTGGTCATCAGATGGACGCTTTTAATTCCAACACCGCATGCAAATGCTAGTTGGTTTGTCCTTAAAATCTTCCTCCCTCCTGTTTCATCAATGGCTGGTCTTTAAATTATCGATCGATTTTTTTGCCACCGTATCATCCGTTGTTCTAGTTTGTAGATGGCTCGGACCAGCATATCAACAGGCAACCCAGCAGCATCACCTGCCATATAAATAATCAGCGTGACGAGACTAAGAGGTTTGCTGTTTCTCCTTGTGCATACTCACCCGCTGCCTTGTAAAACATGCTTGCAGTTTCAGACAAGTCTTGAACAGCTCGAAATGCCTCATATCTAGGCGCCTCGTCGGTCGGATTGTTGTCGACCACGACTGCTTCGGACAGTACGCGATGTGCTTCTTTCTCAACGTCGTATTCGGAGACTTCGGGAAAGAAAGGCTCGTGCGTGGAATCTGGCTCGACTGGGAAGAACTCGGTTATGGCACTATCGGCTATCTTGCGTGTGAGCTCGAGATCGTAATCACCACCCCGTGTATTGTGATGGATAGGCGTACTATTTTTGCCAATAGTGACTTTCAAATATGCCACGAATGCATCAAACTCCTCATCCTCTAAACCGGTAATGTCCTCTGGAGTCAAATCTTCGAATGAAGGTCGTTCTAATATCTGGCTTTTGTATTTTGCCAAGTTTTCTGTGAATGCCGACCCCCATCTGCCCCAATCCATTCGAGGCATAATATGCCTTAGATTGACCAGTGATGAGCATTGGCCGTGAGTGAGCGGAAAGCTCAGCTTCGTCGACACTACCAGAAAAGCAACCAGTCTCAACTCTGGATGGTCAAATGGGAATATCTTGGTCTTGATAGCGGGGTATTCGAAAGAATAGTTTAGAGTGGCTATGAGTCTTTTCGCGACGATAATAACCTCGACTAGCGTGCCGTCAGATCTATTCATTGCAACCTTGATTGCAGGGTTTGATAGGAGGCCAAGTCTTACCTGGTAATGCAAGCTCTTTGGTGTACTGTACGAGCATGGGAAAATAATTCATCTCCGGGAAAGTCATTTCATAGTTCAATTGGTATGAGATCGCCGTATCCATTACGGATCGATACAGATCACATCCCCTCAAACCTGTAGCCCATGGCAGTTTGAGGGCGTTTGCATACATAGTTGGCATTCTTTTCTGCATCTCAACTGGCAGTTCACTGTACTATGGTGAGTATGACTCTTGTCAGCAAGACGAGCAAAACAAAGTCGGTCAAGGCAATGAAGTGAACTCACTGCTCTTAAATATGGCATGCTTCCGCTTGAGACCCAATTCAATAAATCTGTCAGGCGAGTGGGAATTTTGAGAAGTAGACATCCTAGGTAGCATAACGCTAAGATCTCTGGCATTCTTGGCAATGGCCAATCGATGCCTCTCTCAGGATTCCAACTTTGTGCTCTTGAGGCTGATTTCCACGATATTCTGACTTCCTCTTTTTTTGATTCAGTAGGTTGCGAGCTGAACGTCTCGATTTCTGATTCACTGAGATCGTTATCTTGGAAACTTGCGCCGTATCCGCGAATCCGTAGATCCCAAAGATCACGAACAACAGTCTCCAATTCTTCCCTGTGGCCCTTCTTTTGTATTAAGAACTCAACTTGCTTGCGCAGTAGCAGCTGAATAGCCTCAAGATACAACGTCTTTCCTTCCTGCCCGACCAGTTGGCGTTTCTCTACTTCTCTCACTTCCCTTTTTCGCCTGGCGACAGTGCCGGTCCGTCCCATGGCCTCTTCATCGCCAAACTCAAATTGAATAAAGCCCTAAGAATTGAGGATCAGCTATATCTTTTATTGAGCTTATGCACGCAAAAAAAAGGATCGTTCAGATTTACTTCAATCTGGTGGCCCTTTGAGCAAAACCTCAGTCCATCCTGAAGATACCATTTTTTACTCCCGCAGTCAGGGCACCTTTCTCCGCGGGGAAATTTGCGAAGCTCTTGCCTGTCATCCATGTTTCTACACGCGAACGAAAAGGGTGCACACTATTCTGAGACTCGATGACAAGGCGCGTGTGCTGCGTCTGTAAATGACAGCGTTTGACCCCACGCGGGTGCTGGGAAACGAAGTCAAGATCATAAAAAAAAATGAAGAAGACGAAGAAAAGAGGTGATTTTTTTAATAAAATTTTTTTTGCAAAATAAAATATAAAAAGAGAGGGAGAGACCAATCAGCGGAGGAAAATGATGATTTCAAAAACGTCCTGCCTACACTTTTTGCTGTTCCTAAAGATGGTCCTCTGTTTAGATGCGAGGTTGAGGTGTGACTAGATCGCTCGTCGCGTGCGCCGAGAGAACCCGCCTTGCCGCTCGCTGGCTCATCAGAGCGGATGAGTAAGAATAGAATAGAATATAAGCCAAAAAAAAAAAGTTGGTCTTTTATCTCAAGATGAGGTATTGGCTGACTGCTACTAAATTGCTACCATCCCTCAGAATCCTTGTTTCTTGTTCATGCGTTACTTCTTGTTGTCATTGTTTCACTTTCGTATTTCCTCATGTTTTCATTTCTTTCTTCTTAGGAAGCCAAAACATGCACAATCATCTTATCAACATCATGCCTTTTTGGATCGAATAGATGCACCATAGTGGATGCCCTTGGAACTCATAGATCATGCACAAGCCAAAGGATTTGAAACATAATCATGACATCTCTCACGGTTTTTTTTGCTTTTTTTTTGTTTTCAGATGGGGTATGACTCGCCATGCAGTTACTCTATAGCTGCTAGCAAGGCCTGAATCAAGTCGGAAACAAAAGAAAATTGTGGAAAGGGCTGACGCCTGGACTGCGTGAGTATCCATATCCAGGGCGCTGCTAGCCGATACAATCCCGTCCATGTAATGTCTCCACGCCCATAGACCCAAATATATCGTCCACTGCATATATCTGACGCGCCAAGAAATTATCATGTTCTCAACTCGATTTGCCACATCGGGACGACTTTGTGCCAAGGCTACAAGTAAAGGCATGCCAAGCTGGGGCCTTTATTTAAATCGTTTAGTTCTTAGGGGCTTCCTTGGCTTCGACAGCAGCCTCCTCGCCCATAGAGGTGAGAATGATGACGTCTACGTTGTTCAGTCAGTCATCGTGTCGCAAATCGAAATCCAAAGTTCTTGATGATATGAATGGATGCAGGTTGTGTGCCAAGGTGCGTGCGAGATATGCAGACTAGTAACAGAAGGTAACTTACTTGTATCCTTCTCTTCGACCTTGAAGAGCTTGTTGATCTTGTCACCAATTTCGCCATCGGGCATTTTGACGTCATCCTTCAGATCACCTTCCTCATTCATGAGGGAGAGAAAGCCGTCATCGGAGATGTCAATCTAGAGAGCATTCCATCAGTGACGGACAAAAGAAAAAGAGACCCAGTAAACATGGGCACGAGAAGAGATCAAGACTCACCAGCTGGTACTCACGACGGCTGACATTGGGGACATCCATGTTGTGAGTGGAAGGAGAGAGATCTTCAAGCTTCTTGCCAGTGAAGATGTCGAGGGCGACCAGATGGACCTTGGCGTGGCCGTGCTTGCCGGTCTTGGAAGTGGACATGTCGACAATCTTGCAGGGACGGTTCTTGATAACAACGAAGCCGTTCTTGCGCAGAGCAGAGCACTGCATGGGGTAGGTCAGAGACGCGCCAGCATCGGCGGAATCGAAGGTGACATCGTGCTATGGGAAAAGGAGAAGGCGAGGTCAGTCATTTTTCATTTTTTCATCATTGCCAATTCACAGAAATTTCCCGCAGTTGCCACGTGCGATCCCGAGCGCACCTCGTCTTCCAAGAGAAGACCATAACTTTGGACGCGAGTTTTTTTTTTTTTTTTTGCGTTGTGTTTCCTCGTATCGTGGAGCAGGCACGAGGGACGAGGGGAGTATGCGGGGTGGTTTTACCCACTACCCATCCATCTATCGCCACGGACCGCAGGGCGCAACGACCAGGAGCAGCACGAGAATCAAGCAACCTACCTCTTCAGCCATGATGATGGATTGCGCAAGAAAACGGGCGTGTTTAGAAGTTGACGGGCAAGGAGACGGAAATAGCGAGGCGACACCAAAAGGCAGTGGAGGTGCTGTACAGTGGGTGGAGAGGAGAAGAGAAGCGTCGAAAGAAGAGCAAGAAAAGAGAAGCGAGGATGGAGGGGGAAAAGGTGCGCCGTCTCGAATTTTTTTCTTGCCATGTTTGATTGGGCCCTGGGGCGGGTACCAGGAGGAGACCACCAAGTGGGAAGTGGGAAGTGGGAAAGGAAAGCTCATGACTTGCGCACTCGGGTCTGGGGCCGCCTCGAGTGCTCACCTTGTACGCACATACTACCACATACTACACCACATACTACACATATGTACATACAACACACGACGCACCTACGCATGCATGCCTCTCTCCCTCTTGGGCTTGCACAACCCGACTGGAGCTTGGACTCATGATCGATTGACCTGGACGCCGAGTGCCCGTCCAGCCCGGTAGTTGATGCTCGACGCAATCGAGTCAACCTAGCGCCTAGCCCCATACACACATGTACATACAATGTACACATGTATGTATATATGGCATGCGCTGAAGCGCGAGACTGCCGTTCTGCGTCGTCACAGCCGCGGCAAGATGATCAACAAGCCCGCGCCGATACAGAATATCGGCATTCGTTTTATACTAGCAGCTCGCACCGGAATGGCCATGGCCCATGATGCGACCCAGCACAACGGTCGGCGAGGCGTACCTGCAACAAACGGCGTCGACGGAGGCTTGGGAGAGGCAGAATGCCAGGTCCGACTCTGACAGCCAGGCAGGCAGGGATCGCAGGCGACTATCCTCCTATGTACATCATGTGTACATTGCGCGTACGTGCCTACATACAGCACGTATTTGTGCTGGTGGCGATGCCCTGGAAACGGCCTCCGATGGCCTCCTCATAGTAGGTACCTAGATGAATAGGCAAGTAGATAGGTGCCTGGGTAAGTAGAACTGGTAGGACTGTCTGTCCGAGGCGCGTCGACGTTCATGCATGTCACTATGCTCTGCAGCACGCCGGCAGCCTTGACTTCCACGGCACCGCATGCAAAATCCTATCAGACATACGCACGTACGCACATACTGCATGTATGTATGTACATATAGGTTGTCCACTAGGTGCGTTGGGAGACGTATTAGTCCACAGTCTGGGGTATCGAAAAATCGAATCCGATTGTTTCGTTGATACTATCTGGCGACTCAAAAGCTGACAATTTCGCGGCTGTGGCAAGCCAGGCAATTGAGCACGCGTGCCAAGACATCAGACAGCTTCGCGGCCTGGGCTTTTCATGGCACGGAGAAATACGATTCATCGTGGCCTGTCGCTCTCTCTATTAGTTCTTCCCTTTTTCTTCTTCTTTCTTTTCTTTCTTTCTTTTTTTTTGGATGGATTATTTGCAAAAACCCACCTGGTCAGCAAACAAACCACCGCGGCACCCCCCCTTTTTTTAACTACAGAAATTAGCCAATCAAATGGCTTGCCAGCTGCAGGCGGGCCCCCAGGTTCAGCCCATCTACCTGCAAGCTGGCGCAAAACGTCTGGTACTTGACAGGTATGGTCGGTCTGGTCACTTGCTTGCTTGAAAGCTGCATGTGCTGAACGCTGCTCCTCATGCTCATGCTCATGCTCGTGATCCCACGCGAGCTGAGGGGGAACCGCAGGCCGAAGCTTACATGGTCAACATGACCACCTCTTCGATACCGTCCAAAGTCACTTCCAATTAGTAGAGCACAATTTTCTTTGCTGCAACATGTGGCTAGACCGACTAGCTGGCGGCCCGTCCAGCGCGTCTGGTCAATCGACGCCCCAGCCTGGAAGCAGGTCATATTCGCCTCTCCCACGCAGAACAAACACCACTCTGAGCCCTTACGTGACCTCGCAAAGATCCGGCCACTCGCCAAGAGACTCGTCGCTGTCCCTCGTTTCCAACGATTCGTCGTTATCTCTGCTTTCTCAGTCCCGTCGAACCAATGGATCCGCGCTGCGACAATCTGTCACAATACCCAACGTCAACGATTCCTTGGAAACCCTTCGTAGGGTCTTGACCTCCTCAAAAGAAGCTGGTGTGAATGGTGAAGAGAGCCAAAATTCTCAGTCTAGCTCCATTACTGAAAACGACCTTGACCTCGAGGTGGACTTTGGCGGCTTATCGTTGAAAGAATTGGTAATGTCTCAAGTGCCGGATGATACCGAGTCCGCACCCCGACAGAGACAGAATGTGGAAGAGTGTATGTTCAGCCCTTCGACCTTGTTGAATCTTGCGAATGGCAATCTCTAATGCCAAAGCACTTAGACCAAAAAGAGCGAACCACATTCGAAAGCCTGCATCGCTCCATTACTGCTTGCGATGATGTGCTCAACTCCGTCGAGATAAACCTGGCCAATTTCCGAAACGATCTCGCTTCTGTATCAGCCGATATCGAATCCTTACAAGAACGCTCAGCAGCATTGAATCGACGATTACAAAATCGCAAAGATGTCGAGAAAGCTTTGGGACCACTCGTGGAAGAGCTAAGCCTGTCTCCCGAGTTCATCTCCAAAATTTCCATTGGTCAGCTAGATGAGTCCTGGGTCAAGATACTATGCGAATTGGATCGGAGAACTGCAACGTACGATAAAAAGTCCTCCTCAGAAACGCGGCTCAATAAAGCTTCCGCAGAGCTTGGGCCTTTGTTGGAAAAGCTTACGCTCAAGGTACGTATGCCCTAGCTAAATGTGACCGAAAAAAAAACGGACTCAAAAATGTTGACAAGCTTGGTACTTATTCTCTGCCAGGCCATCGAACGTATTCGGGATTTCCTTGTGGCTCAGATAAAGGCACTCCGATCACCACACATAAATGCTCAAATCATACAACAGCAAAACTTTCTCCGTTTCAGAGATCTATACACGTTTCTTCATAAACACCACGCGGTCCTGGCCGAAGAAATCTCACGCGCCTACATGAATACGATGCGCTGGTACTATCAAACGCAGTTCGCCCGATACCAGCAAGCGTTGGCCAGCATTAAGACTCACGTTCTTGATAAGTCGGACACGCTAGGCCACGAAGATACCACACGAATGGCCACCGTCTTGTCGAGCATGCGGACTGCAGGTCCCCCTCATGATGCTTTTAATTTGGGACGAAGAATAGACTTGCTCAAAACAGGCCACCAGACAGCTCTATCGTCGTTTCTTGCTGAGGAGGACCAGGCAACACACTATCTCGAGATTCAGTTTCACAACTTCAACCTGGCTCTGATAGACAATGCAACGGCAGAGTATACGTTTCTGGCCAACTTTTTTTCTCCGGCCTTGTCGTATTCGCAAATCTCCAAAACTTTCAACTACATTTTTGAGTCTACGTTTGATATGGGGCAGACACTGTCAAAGACACTCATGTCCGACACATACGATGCATTGGGTATTTTATTATGTATTCGACTGAACCAGAACTTTGCATTCGAACTTCAGCGGCGCAAAGTGCCTGTTGTAGACAACTACATCAATGGCACCAATATGCTCCTTTGGCCGAGGTTACAAGTCGTCATGGATCGACATTGCGAATCTGTCCGCCAATTAGTGGCCAACTTACCTACCAAATCGAGCCGTTCCACAAGCGACACCGCCAAAATGACCGCTGCTCCGCATGTTGTGACTCAACGCTTCGGGCAGCTCCTCCATGGCTTTCTAGCCCTGAGTGCGGAAGCTGGAGATGACGAACCAGTTGCAACAAGTCTACTTCGTTTGCGCTCAGAAGTCGAGACATTTTTGAATAAACAGAGTCTGTTATATGGCGACGATAAGCGGAAGAGCGACCGCTTTCTGTACAACAATTATTCCCTAATCTTAACTATAATTGGGGATGCGACAGGTAAATTTGCCACGGAACAACGGAAACACTTCGAAAATCTGAAAGCAGTGCATCAGGATGATGCGTGATGGTGTTTCACCGCATGAGATTTGGCGCACACCTCTGCACCAGAACTTCCATTTCACTCTATTACATCACATAATAAACATCACAAAACGTGAGCCCCATGGTAGGATGGTCTCCTTCCTTCGAAGTCGACGCAGGCTCTGTGATGACACTTACAAGAGGGGCTACTTCGTGAGCGAAATCTGTCATCAGCCTGATCTGCACATTTCAGCATATCTTACATCGTGTGAGATACTTTCCATGTATGTAAATTGACATATTGACAATGGATTTTCATTTATTCAACGAAAGGCCCTCCTCGTCCAAAGTAAGCTATTGGAAAGTTGGAAAGACCTCATCTCTACCATTCGCCCTTGCTCCCGTTACTGAATAAGCAAAATCACGTTCCTTGACAAAGGTCGAAAGCGGACCTGCAACATTCAAAGAGGAAGACATCTTTCCAATCAGAAATCTCCTGATTACAATGCGAGCCCACCAAAATCATGATTCTTGTGTATAACGCATCGAGGTCAGCTCACATTATTTAAAAAAAGACACGAGGTAGCGAACTGCCGCCGGATTCCGCCGCAAATAAAAGGCCACCATAGCAACTGCGGCAGCGGCACCCAATATCCTGATGGGTCTGCGATATCTCGAGAACTTGGCCGAAACCATTTCCCGCCATTCGGCCCAACGGAGTTGTTTGGCCTGTTTTTCGAAATACTCACGACCATCTTGCAGGGATTGGGAGACACTTTTGTCGATGTCTCTAGCCGTTTTTAAAGAACTATATTCGGATATATTTCGCCAGTGTGATAGAGTGTGTGGTGGATAGCGTTCGAACAGATGAACCGCGTCAGTGATGAGTGCATCGAGGTCCATGCTTGGTGGCACTCTGGAAAGCACGACTTGCAACATATCCGGGTCTTTAACGTCCAGTACCTCGTCCCTGCGGTTTATGACGATCTGTGCGAAAACATATATGGTGAAGACGGGCTCTCTGGCTAGAAAGACATCAAAGAGGCGTGCGATATCACTGTAGGCCTGGATATTATGTGCGTACATTGTGAGTGTACCCGCAAGTGCGTAAAACGGTTCTATGGTTGCCATGTGTCGTCGGAGCTTGGGATCAGCCCTCGCCAAAAGGTCGGGTAGTAATCTAAGTTGTGCAGTCGTGGCATCCAGGCTGGGGAGCATGAAATCTCGTATGCGAAGGACGGATAGTCTTGACACCACTCTGGCACGCCATGGCGGCTGCAAGACCAGAAGAAACACCTGGCATATGTCGTGATAGCCTTGGAAGTAGCAGAGATAGGGATATCGACGAAGTACTTCGAGAATGAGTGATGATAGTTCTGATTTACACTTGCTCATATTTGCCTCAGATTTGTCTGTGCAGAAGGTCGAATTTGACCCCGTAGTCAGTCCAGTAGAAGCAAGGCAGACAGGGTTGATCAAACGATATATGGATGCAATGAAAGCGATATGCACGTTCTGCTCGGGAGCTCCAACTCGTGAATAATTTTGAAACACGCACCTGTTGGATAGTATACGAACGATCTTTCCACATCAAGCTGCACTTGTTCTTCGTCAGGATGCCGGGGTAATTCCCCCCAATCACACTCGCCGTCTGTATCGCAACCATTGGACTCTGCGTTACACTCAGGCGGCTCGGAAGAAAGACCCAGGAGAACAGGCCCTACAGTCTCAAATGAAAGGACTATTAGCTTTTCTGATGGCAAGACAAAAGGGGAGGAAATGGGGAGGGAATAAACCGGGGTAGTCACGTTTTGCAGGGCTGAGATATTTGCCAGAGGGTGAACAAGAGGATATATATATGCGTACATGCGAGCCTACGTAGTTCATCACTGAGGAACCCGTCCGCCGTTTCTGCAAGACTTCTCAATCTTGACACGTCTCTCCACTTGCATGCTTCTCGAATTGCGTCCATTTTCTTTTCATACAGGACGTCATCTATCTTTTGACCGCCCGTCACGTCCGTCGTCTCGCCATTGTCCTCATCGCTGCTAGCTGACCCTGTCCTGCGTTCCTCAATGACGGGTCCATCTTGCGGTTCCATCGGGTTGAGTGGGAGGGTAGGTTAGGTCTGGGTGCTCTTCCTCCTACGTGGAGTCGCCGCCGGAGATGAGATTGTCGGAGAATAAGTTTCGCAAATTGCAGATTGTATCCTTTTCTTTTTCTTTTTTTCTTCTTGCTTTGACCCAAGTCCTTGCCGATTCTTTACAACAGTAAAGGTTGCCTGGGCAAGAGGTCTTGATGGCTGATCAGGTGACGAAGCTGTGATGTCGTCAGGGGAGATGTGGCGGCTACGCGCCACAAGGTGGCGGTCAAACGTGCTGCCCAACACACGCTGTGCATGAGAGCACCATGATTTGCAACTCTGAATATATAACACTTTTTTTTAAAGAAAAAAAAAACAAGGTACTTTTTGTTGCCTTGTCACGATACGTCTCTAACAGTGCCTTTGTGATATCGGTCTTTGAAAGTCTCGTCAGAAATAAAAACACCTAGTCGTGTGATTTTCTCGTCGTGGACTGGTGGGCAGCTTTTCCATCGTTGCAAGTGAAAACGACGTGAAGCTTCCAAGCGAGGTCATGCAGCACTTGAAAACTGTCACATGACTTCACAGGTTGTTGCTGCTGTGACTGCGAGAGCGACCGCGGCTGTCTGCATGTCGTCTTCCACTCCGTCCTTTTTCGCCCGTTTCGCCCGCGGCCCCAGTCGCCAGTTCCCAAGGCAGGCTGCCATGGTTGCAACAACATGGCCTTTCAAACCAGCATTCTCCGGGACGGCGAATGGGTGACGGAGACGGTCAACGTTCAGGCCGCCCTCAAAGCTTCAGCAACCCCGAAAGCAGCTGCCAGACCCCACCTGGATCCCCCAAGCTGCGGCATACTGTCTCGAACTATAGTCGAGAGTCCTATTGTTCATTGGATTCTTCCAGCCCGACTGAGATCCGAGGCTCATAACGACATTGCGTTTGTTGGAGTAGGTCGGTCCTGTTCATTGCCACGATTTTCTCCTTCTCCGTCTCTCTCTTCTGTTCTTTTCTTCCTTTGGCTTTCTCACAGAAGCCCTTTGTCACGTTATTGGCTCTACTCATGGAAGAAAAGGTTACACACAATGCGAAGCCAGCAGCTTATCACCGATGTGCACTGTGACTGAGGTCGGAAAGAAGAAGAAGAAAAAAATCATGAAATACTATTGCAACAACGAGGTTTGGCCTCTTGAAAAATGCTTCTTGGACAACTCTTTTGCAGAATTTCCGCGACGACCTGACCTCCCCAGATGCCACCATCGACAGCTGGAATGAATCACAAGTTTCTCCAAAGTATGACTTTCTCGTTAACCAGCATGATAGGATCATTTTGTCCAGATAAGTGAGCTTCGCCGTGATGGTCAACTCCACGAAGTAGCACGGAAAAGTGATTTCGGCTGCCGCATAAGAAGCGCTGCGGTGCTTGGAGATCCACTGCAACATGATCTGGACAGCGATGACCAAGCAGATATCATTAAATCGGAGGACGAGGACACTTTGATGAAGGAGCCATTGGAGACAGCCGACACTGTTCAAGACTTAGCTCTCCCAGTTCAACTGCTAGTGCTGATGCTTGAAAGTGGTGACACTCTTTACGTCTGCCTTCGTCGGCAACCAGGTTCAGCTCTAGATTTCGTCTTCAGCAAGCATGAAAGTCCGAAAAATCTGAATTATTTGGGTCACCGTCTTTCCATTGACGCGTCGTCACACTATATGGCTGCAGCGTCACCCGACGGGGTTCTAGTGATATATGAATTTCGATCAATGCAAGAAATAAAAGAAAGATATCGCAACCATGGGTCGATCGATCCTGTAAAATCGACTCGAATTCGCGCATTGAAAGGGATTATCCAACAACTTGAGTTTCTTTACCCGCGTCCAGGGGACGACCACCACATTATACTCCTGCTGATTGTCACCAAAAGGGAAAGGTTTTCTGCAGAACCCATCTCTCGTATGGTCATCTACGAATGGGAGGTTGGCGACAACCTGAGGCAAGTCTTTGCTCAAGAGAAACTCGGTAACAGGTTGCCCAAGGAACATCGCATGCCGTCTCTTCTCATTCCTCTGCGATTCAACACGGCATTCATTGCGGTTTCGCAACCCGATCTTGGCATAGTGAAGGACTGTCTTTCCGGCGCTGCCGCATTCGAGGTACTACAAACAAATACGCCAAGGAAAACCCGTCTCCACCATGGTCAAGGCAAGCCTCTTTGGACAGCATGGTCTAGGCCATTCCGGCGCAAGGAATATTTTGAAAAGACGGATATTATATACTTGGCGCGCGAGGATGGAGCCATAATTCACATCGAGATTGATGCTCTGGAGTTGGTACCTTCCGTGACCAATGTGGGCTGCCTCGATACTAATATCAACACGGCATTCTCCACGGCATATGACATTTTCACTGATGTTCTTGTCATTGGTGGCGACTCTGGACCGGGCGGTATTTGGAAGGTATACATATTCCGACTTTCCCGAGACGCCAATTGGGTTTTTTTTTTGTGGTAACTTTCTTTTTTTTTTTTTCAAATGTTGGGTGAACCTCTGTGCTGATTCGATTGACTCCTAAGCTGGCACCAAGGACTGATCTCGAGCGGGTTAGTGAGCTGCCGAACTGGTCGCCCGTCGTCGACGTGGCAACGCCAGCAAGGTGGTCATTGCCAGAACCAAACAGATCTTATTCGAAACCTGACGTCCTTTTCAGTGCTTCCGGGCGCGGTTTCAAGGGCAATATAACCCAGTGGCGATGGGGAGTTCAAGGACGAATTGGATTGGAGATTGATCCAGGCGAACCAACAAGACGCTCGTGGGGTTTTTATATGGGTAGTGGCTCCGGTGTTTCTGGCCTTTATGGGTTATTGGCCCTCCCCAACGCCTCAATCGTCCTTCGTTTTTCCAAAGATTTCGCGCAGGTCGACTCCTTGGACGCTGATAGTACTCCATTTGACCTAGGGTCCCGAACATTGGATGCATACCAGACTGACTCTGGACTCATAATTCAAGTGACAGAGAGTTCCATCTCTCTCATATCAGCCTCGCATAGTTCACGACATTTTCTTGAGGATATCCTTCCGATGGAAGATCAAACCGCGGAAAATGCCTTTTGCGGAAATGGCGTCGTGGCGCTCTCCACCACGAGCAGCAGATCGACGTCTCAAATTCACACCATTGCTATCAATGGATTGCAAACGAGTCTGATTCGGAGCTTCGATATTCCCGGAGAGGTGACGTGTGGGTCAATATTTGATATTGCTGGAAACAGGCTTCTGATTGCCGCTTCCGCTGTGGATGGCATCTCCTGGATATCCGTTTTCTCGATGGACGGCAAAGGCATTGTCAGCCAGGTTTTGGACAGGAAGACAAGTTCGTATCATCCATCATATTTGCAGCGCCCGAGTTCGCCTGGAACTGTTCACTGACATTGTTTGGGCTTGGTAGATTTCCAATTGTCCCAAGAGACGGCGGTCGATATGTACGCCTTTGAACCATTAACAAGTATTTGTGTAATCCATGCAAATACCAATGCTACCACATTCGTTGCCGGAACTCGATGCGGACACCTCCTTACAATCAGACTATGTGATGAGCAATTACAGCCCATCAGCTGGAATAGCGAAGTCATGGGTGTTGCTCCAGTCGACGTTTCCCTCGTGCACGGCTCGTTCGATGGTGGAAATGCAGCTTTGGCATGCGCGGACAACGATCTGATCATGATGACACAATTTTCAGAAACAAAACTCAAATTCCAAACAAAGAGTTACATATGGTTGACAGATTCTAATGACTCCTCTATGCCTTCCCCTCGAGTTCATTCGGCTTTCAGTCTCGGCGTCAGTCTGTCAGGGGGGTACGCAGGACATACCTCAATCATGGTACTTGCAGGTTCAAGGCTTCTGTTTGCGGATGTATGGCCACGCTACGCTCTTGTCCCTAGATGTCTTCCCCTTCATGGAACGCCAACTCGAGTGATATTCTCTCACGCGTGGAACTGTCTAGTGGTCGCAATGTTAAAAGGTGATAGACCTGCACTTGAATTCATTGACCCAGACACTGGAAAGCATATCGCCGCTGCATCAGATAAGGACAAGAATCCTCTGGACTTCATATCTGGCCTCGGGCACGCTGGGGACAAAATATACGGTCTCAGTGAATGGCTTTATGTGAAGGATGGCAAGACATTTGCTTTCCTTCTCGTGGGCACAAAAGACGGGAGACTTCTCATCATCTCTGTGAACAAGTTGGAGTCTCGATGTGGAGATTTCGATGGCCAGCAACTCCAATATTGGACGAGGTACAAGAAGCTGTTTGGAAAGCCGATATACTCCGTCGTCGGAGACGAGGACGGCATCATTTATTGCGTGGACAAGACGATTTATTGGGATGTGTTGGATTTGACGGAAAAAAAATTGAAGCAAATGAAGCAATATCAATTGGATTCGCCGGCCACGTCACTGCGAGTGTCTCACAACAAGATTTTTGCGTTAACGACCTTGCACTCGCTCGAAGTTATCGATCACAGGACGGGAGTGGGCGAAGACATGGTGCTAAGCCACACGGACAGTATCGTACGTGCAACTGCTCACATGATTGACATTGGCACAAACGCCGGGTTTCCAAGCGACAGCCGGTGGCCTGTGACGATGCTGTCGGACACCAGAGGTGGAATCGCGGGGGTCTGGATTCCCTGGGGTCATCAGAACAAGGAATTTGAAGTGATATTCGAGAGTTCGCTACCAACTTCGGTGCGGCGATTCGCGTACACCAACGGTCGAGCTCCCTGGCTTAGGTCTGAACGACAACCCCGATATGGAGTTATAGCGAGTACGGATGGAGGCACAGATGTTCTTGGTGTATCTATCGATGGGTCACTCAGACACTTTACTTTGATCGACACAGAACTGTGGCGACTTCTGAGCTTGGTTCAAAACTTGGCGCAACGAAGCCCACGTCTGAAGTCTCTCAGGGGCATCTTATCGGATGCTGAGAGCATGGTTTCAGACGAGGGACACGATATCGAGCCTCGACTGCACCCGAAGCTGATGCATATTGACGGCGATCTGCTGAGCCAATGCCTGGAGCATCGGCTGATGGAGAAGATAGTCGGATCAGGTGATGGATTTGACCTTTTCCGCGAGTATCTTGACGGACTCGAGGGCGGTCGATGGACAGAGAATTTCAGAGACGGCGTCGGACAGTCTGAAGTAGAGCGGCAGAGTGCATACTTCAGGCTGGGATACGACGTGCTCTCTTATCTTCTGGTGCCAGTCTTGTAGCGTGCCGCCGCCTCGATGATGGATGCGAACGAATATGCTTGAGACTCGAGAGGCTTTGCGGGTTCATCGCTCCTGGACCAGACCAAGCAGAGCAGACATCAATGATGCTCTGTTGCATTTGGCGCCGCCTCCATCGAAGCAAGAGCGCGCCGGATCGATTGATAGTGGAAACGAGCGAGACTTTGCCCCGCCCTAGATTGTCTGGCGAGATGGATGCAGCAGCTGATGTCGGGCGTCGAGGAATCAGACTAGACTGGATTCGAGATGACACATCGTGTATGTAGGCTATTTCCAATAACAAGGCAATGCATCGTCCACTGTTTCGTTTTGCCGCATCTCGTGCATGTGCCTGCTGCGGTTCTTGCGATTGCACTCGTGGCCCAGCTGTGTTGCAATTCACAATGCTGTCTGAATCCCGGCCCGAGTCCCGGTCCCGCCTGGTCGGTCGGTCGGGCTGCGCCTTTCCACATGCGCCATGCGCTGCTGCGAACTCAAAGCCCTAGGAGGGGCTGGCACAGCCTGGCCCCTCGCAGGAGCGTTTGTGCATGTGGCGTCTGGTGCGCTGGTACTTGGGTACTCCCGAGTAGGTACTCGGGAGCAGGTGGCCCTCTGTACCAGTACTAGTGTGCCGGTGTGCCAGTCCACCCAGTGTAAGTGTACCCAGCGCTACGGTGTACGTATCGCTGGACGGCACCAGGCGGTACCAGACGGTACCCGTCAGCATCCACGACCGGCAGCGCCTTCCCCCACCATTTTTGGAAACAGGCATGGCATGGACTGGAGAGACATTCGACCCGAACATGCAACATGCAATATTGATGAACCAGCAGTGAGTTCACAATACCACCACAAATCACACCGCACACCGCACACCACACACCACCGCCGCCGCTTGCAAGCCGCTTGACGCATCCACTCCCAAACTGCCGCTCAGTCGTCACTTTGACCTAGGCAGGCAGGTCACCGAGGAAGAAGAAAAAAAATTAGCGGCCCATTTCGTCCCGTTTCGTCCTATCAGTCAACCCACGATTCGACAGCTTTTTTTTTTTTTTTTTTTTCTTGGGGGTCTGAGTGTTCTCTTCTTCGCCGACCTGTAGTCTCTTGAATTCGCGGGTATCTGCGACTTCAAGCAAGTGCCGTACAACTGGACCGCCGCCAATATGCCGCCGAAGAAAAAGGGCAACAAGAAGGCCCAAGATGACTGGGAAGCCGATTTGGGCGAGACCATCCCGCCCGCCGCCGAGGCTGGAGCGGATGCAAGCAATGCTGACCCCGATGCCAATGGTGACGATGACGCTGCTGGAGGAGGTGGCTTGATGGCTATGCTGCGGAAAAACAAGGAAAAACGAAAGAAGAAGGGTCTTGCAGATGATGATACCGTTCACGGAGAGGACGCCCCTAGCTCCGTTCCACCCGAAGATCTGTCCAGCAAGGCGCCCCAGGAAGCCAGTCTGGATGATGAGTTTGCGCTGCCAGAGAAGAAGGGAAAAGGTGCTAAGGCAAAGCCTGCAGCGAAAAAGGGTGACGCCGCAGACGGGGATGCCGATGGCCAGTCTGGTAAAATTCTCACAAAAGCCGAGAAGGAAAAGCTGAAGAAGGAGCGCGAGAAGCAACGCAAGAAGGAGCAGGTATGTTTTTGCCCACTGGTGCTTTTTGTTCTTATATAACAACCTCGTATAATGATTCCTCTATAGTCATGAAGGGGGGTGTCCGCAGATTTACTGACACAAAATGCTCTCCCGAATTTAGGCTGCCAAGAAGAAGCCAACAGCTCCGGAAAAAGCTTCGAGCAAGCCTGCAGACACGGCCAAGACAGTGCCTGCCAAGGAAGACGAGAAGACCACTGCTGCTGCTACTCCAGCGTCTGCCCCCGAAGCCGGCGGCAAGAAGAAAAAGCTTCCAGCTCACCTTGCTCTGATTCAGAAGCAGCAGGAAGAACTCCGGAAGCGAAAGGAAGAAGAAGAACGCCGTTTGGCCGAAGCCAAACTTCGAGCCGAGCAAGAAGAGAAGTTGGAAGAAGAGGAATTGAAACGGAGGGAGGAGGCCAGACTTGTGAAGAAACAAAAAGAAAAAGAAAAGATCGAGCAGCTTAAAAAGGAAGGAAAGTTTCTTACGAAGGCCCAGAAAGAAGAGAAGGCCCGCAATGAGAGAAAGCTGCAGCAAATGCTGGCTGCTGGAATCAAGGTTGGGCCACAAGAGTCGGCCGCCGAGCCTAAGAAGAAAGTCGTCTATGACAACAAGAAGAAGAAGGGAAGAAGTGAAAAGGTAAGCCTTGCTTTTTTGGCGGGTAAAAAAAAATAAGCCAACTGACTGGCAGCAGACTTGGTTTGTACTGACTTTGACTTGCAAATAAGATTGATGAAGAAGCTGCTCTAGCCGAAGCCGCTGAAAGAGCTCGCATTCAGGCCGAGAAAGCCCTCAAGGAAGCCGAGGAAAAAGCTGCGCGTGATAAGGCAGAAGCGGAGGCGATCCTCGCCGCCGAGAAAGCTGCCGCCGAAAGCGATATCGACGACGATTGGGAAGCTGCTGCTGCCTCGGATGACGATGTCAAAGATAGCTGGGACGCCGATTCGGACGATGAAAATTCCAAGCCAAGTGGCAAGAGCCGCGAGAACAATGAAGAGGAAGACGAAGATGAGTCTGACTCTGAGGACGAGGACGAGGACGAGTCTGAGGACGAGGAGCTGTCAGCCGCTCGTCAAGCAGAACTCCAGCGCAAGAAAGAAGCGGCAGAGCGAAGAGAGAAGGCTCATCAAGCCGCACTGGCTGCACGTTCCAAAGACAACCTGCGATCGCCTATCTGTTGTATTCTCGGTCACGTCGATACTGGAAAAACAAAGCTTCTCGACAAAATCCGTCAGACGAACGTCCAAGAAGGCGAAGCCGGCGGAATTACCCAGCAGATTGGTGCTACATACTTTCCGGTGGATGCCATCAAGCAGAAGACTGCAGTAGTAAACAAGAACAACGAGTTTGAGTTCAAAGTGCCGGGTCTTCTCGTCATCGACACTCCTGGCCACGAGTCTTTCTCTAACCTGCGTTCGCGTGGTTCCTCACTTTGCAACATTGCTATTCTCGTTGTGGATATTATGCATGGTTTGGAGCCCCAAACATTAGAGTCGATGCGTCTCCTTCGGGACCGCAAGACGCCATTCATCGTTGCCTTGAACAAGATCGACAGACTCTATGGATGGAAAAAGGTTGACAATAATGGCTTCCAGGAGAGTTTGGCTCTCCAAAACAAGGCAGTTCACAATGAATTCAAAAAGCGTTTGGACGACACCAAGCTGGCCTTTGCCGAGCAAGGTTTCAATGCGGAACTATTCTACGAGAACAAGTCCATGTCCAAGTTTGTGTCACTGGTGCCAACCTCTGCGCATACTGGCGAAGGTATTCCCGACATGTTGAAGCTGATCGTCCAGCTCACTCAGGAGCGCATGGTTGGCTCGCTGATGTACCTTTCAGAGGTTCAGGCTACCGTCCTGGAGGTCAAGGCCATTGAAGGCTTCGGCATGACCATCGATGTTGTGCTGTCCAATGGTATCCTCAGGGAAGGTGATCGAATCGTGATATGTGGTACAGAGGGCGCTATCAAGACAAACATCAGAGCACTTTTGACACCAGCGCCGCTCCGCGAGCTGCGTTTGAAGTCTCAGTATGTTCATAACAAAGAGGTCAAGGCTGCTCTCGGTGTCAAGATCAGTGCTCCCGGGCTCGAAGGTGCCATTGCTGGTTCCAGACTCATGGTCGTTGGCCCTGATGATGATGAGGAAGAGATTGAAGATGAAATCGTGGCTGACCTGGCAAACTTGCTGAGCAGAGTGGAAAAGACGGGCCGTGGTGTCAGTGTACAAGCATCCACTCTTGGTTCTTTGGAAGCCTTGTTGGATTTTTTGAAAGACTGCAAGATCCCGGTGGCAAATGTTGGAATCGGCCCTGTGTTCAAGAGAGATGTCATGCAGTCCGGCATCATGTTGGAGAAGGCTCCAGACTACGCTGTCATGCTTTGTTTCGATGTCAAAGTCGACAAGGAAGCGCAAGCATATGCCGAGGAGCAAGGCATCAAGATTTTCACGGCAGACATTATTTACCATTTGTTTGATGATTTTACCAAGCACATGGATGAAATGTTGGAGAAAAAGAAGGAGGAGTCCAAGATGTTGGCCGTCTTTCCTTGCGTGCTCAAGCCTGTTGCTGTGTTCAACAAGACAGGTCCTATTGTTATTGGAGTCGATGTTGTTGATGGTCAGCTGAAGCTCAATACACCCATGGCTGCCGTCAAGACTAACCCTGTGACGGGTGTGAAGGAGGTCATCAGCCTCGGTAGAGTGTGAGTTTTTTTTTTTTTTTGGTCTCCTTCTCCACATCCATGTGTGCTCTCTACAAACAACAACTTCACATGCATCAAGACTCAAATCACTAATTATTGTTCAACTTGCAGCACTTCCATCGAGCGAGACCACAAGCAGATCCCCGTCTGCAAAAAGGGCCAGCCCTCGGTAGCTGTCAAGATCGAGATGGGTGGCCACCAGCCGACATATGGACGGCATTTGGAAGAATCAGACAGCTTATACAGTTTAGTCTCTCGAGCAAGTATCAACTGTCTCAAGGAATTCTACAGAAAGGACGTCAGCAATGATGAGTGGCAACTCATCATCAAGCTGAAGCCTCTTTTTGATATCAACTGAACTGTATACTGGGATCAATAACCCTGGCGCTGCAAGGGCATTCTAATCTCAATGTGCAATGTGCAAGAGGGAGGTCAGCCGCACTAGTTGATATGTGGCAAGAAACAAAAAAAGAAGAAGAAGAAGAAAAGAACAAGGAAAGAAAAAGTAAGTAGAACCGAAAGAATATATATACTGTGACGATATGTATTTCAATCTATCAAAAAGAATGTCTGAACAGCACAAAGAAAGAATGTGGGAAACGTCGACGAGATTTCATCTGCGCGGAAAACGTTTACCCGGTCATATCGTTGCAATGCGTATTACGTGATGCCTTGCCGGATCATGATATTTTGTAAAACCCGTGTTTGGTATAGCATTGAATTTTGTAAACGAATTGTAAGCGCGTGTTGATTACCTGGTAGCCGTTGCTCGGGTGCTAGGCATTACCCTATACTCGCTTTCTTGCAGTTTTAGTATATTATTTTTATTATATTTTAACTATTGAGCTATGTCAGGTTGGTCTACGTAGCCCTTACTGGTCTTCTTGGGGACGAGGACATCATATGGCCTCGTCACCCACATATCACGAGGATTTCAAGTAAGAAGAAAAGTTTATATCTTGTTTCTATCTATTTCCTGTCTAGGTATATGCGCTGAAGCGGCTTGTACTATCAAACGGCGACCGGTTCAGGCAATCACAGATAAGTGAGAACGAAATTTGGGAATCAACATCGTTCTATACTAGTTACTACTTTTTTCGAGGAAAAATAATGTACCGTCCTCGATATGGTTATAATATCAGGCCATGAACACCTCGCCCGACCCTGCGCTTGTGTACACTTCATCTTTTCTGCCATCGCAATGCCATCTTCCTTATCTGACATATCTACTCATATCCCATGCATGCGTCCATCCATTTTGTGTGCGTGTGTGTGTGTCCTAACAAAGTCTAATCTATTTTCACTCAACAGCCTCCTCGCTTTGAGGCTGAGCAGCATCAGCGTCCTTCATGTCCTGGTCGCCTCCGTTTTGTTGCGTCGCCTTCTCGGCATCAGCAGTCTGGCGAGCCTGTTCCTCAGCGGCCTTTTTGGCAGCCTGCTCTGCCGCAGCGCGCTCCTGAACGGCAATTCGTTCAGCTTCGACTTTCTCAAAGTGGCGCTGAACAAGAGGGCCAGCGAGGGCCCTCAACTCGTCCAACTTGGCAACGTAGACACCCTTGGAGGCATCGTCACCTTCATCGTAGAGCCAATCCTGCCAAGAATGAATGAGCATGCGTGTCTTGAAAAATATTGATATATTGTCCGACAAAAAAAAATGAAAGAAAGAAAGAAGGAAGGGAAAAAAAACGTACCTCTGCAGCTTCCAATTGGCTCTTGATGGATGCCTTTTCTTCCTCGGTGGTGAACTCAGCATACTGCTCGTCCAGCTTAGCACGAAGGTCGTAGATGTACGTCTCAAGTTCGTTCTTCTTTTCCTCCGTATCGGCTACCAGCTTGTCTTCCATGATCATGGATGCCTCCTTTTCACTCAGAGCGGTTTTCTGAGCAGCGTCCAGAGAGGAAGTACCGCTAGAGATGGGCAGATCGCCCTTTCGAACCTGCTTCTTCACCTTTCGCGTCTTCTTCGCGCCGTCGTCCTTCTTGTCGGTGTCCATGTCCTATGGAAATGATGTATAAGTACCCAAGCTTTTGCATTTCATTTTGTTTTAGTCACCGCAGGTTCCATTTGTATCACGACTTACCTCTACATCCTTCTTCTCGGCATCTTCCTTTTCGTCGTCCTTGACCTCCTCCTCAACCTCCTGCTCTTCAACATAGTAGCCAGTTTCCACGTTCAGGACTCCGTGAATATTGACGCGAGCCTTGAGCTTGCAAATCATGAACTCATCCTGTCCCTCGACCTTGACACCTTTGACGGAAAATCTGCCAATCCATGGGTTCTGCTTTCCAGGAAGATCTTCCGGTTTGGCGTATCTAGCTTCCAAGTCAAAGGGCTGCTTGCGGTAGAAGGTGAGGATCTTTGTAGAAGGCAAAACGTTGCCCTTGTTGAAGACTGTCAAGCTCGTGTCTTCGTCGGGTATATCAGCGGCCTTCTCCCACGCAAATTCGATGGGGTAGCTGATGACATCCTGGACGGAGAAATCACGGACGCGGAACACTGGTGACAGAATAGCACAGCTAAATGCGCACCCACGGGCGATTGCTTCATCGGCGTTCATGGTAAACGAAAGTGGTTTGCCGAAGAAGGCCTGGATACGCTCCTTCAAAGCTGGCACACGCGAACCACCACCAACAATCTCAATGATGTCGATGTCATCCTTGGTGAGCTTAGCTTGAGCCAGAGCCTGTTCCAGAGGCTCGTGGGTACGGGACAGGAGAGGCTCAATCATGGCCTCAAACTCCTGACGAGTGATCAAAGCGGAGACATCGATATCGTTCATGACCGACTCGATATTGACAGTAGACTGCTGGTTGGCGGACAAAATCTTCTTCGTTTTCTCAGCGGCGGCAAGAGTGCGAGCCATGGCTCTGCCGTGGGAGTAAATATCGACCTTGAATTTGCCCTTGAACTCCTTGGCAAGATGTTCAACGAGAGCTCTGTCAAAGTCACGTCCACCAAAGTTGCGGTCCCACGCGGTAGACTTTACAGCAAGCTCTCCCTTCTTGAACTCGACGATGGAACAAGTGTAGTTGCTGTGGCCAATATCGACGAAGCACACCCGACGGGGCTTCTCCTCGGGAGCTGGCAGGTCAAGCTTCGTGATGCCCCAGCCGAGCGCGGCGGCGGTAGTGTCGTTGATGAGGCGCAAGACCTTCAGGCCAGCAATCTCGGCAGCGTCTAGCAGAGCCCTTCGCTGAGTATCGGTGAACCAAGCGGGAACGCTCATACAAAGTTCTGAAACAGGAAGCTTGAGCTCTTGCGCAGCATTCTGCTTGATCTTGCTCAAATACATGGCAATGAGCTGAGTTGATGTGAACTTCTCTGTGCTGCCGAGGTAGCTGACCTCGGCGCCCACCTGTCCATCCATATCGACAAGAGGGGCACTGACGAACTGCTGTTCATTCTTGATGTCGGGGTCATTGAAGGATCGCCCGGCAAGTCGTTTCAAGCAGCTGACTGTGTTCTTGAGGTTGGTGATTTCCTGGGTTTTAGCAAGTTCGCCGAGGTAACGAGATTTAGGACCGAAGCCAACCATAGAACTGTTGAGAGAAATATTGTTAGACGGGGGAACTGAACATATAGAGCGGCATCCTTGTTTTTCTCTTCTACTCCATCTACTTCTCCCCAGCAACAAAGGCAAAAACAAGAGCGCTTACGGAGTAGCTCGGTTAGAAACTTCATTAGTGATCTGTGCAGGAGGATTACATTAGCAATGCTGTCACATGTTGTACATCGGTCTCTGCGGCGAGAATTAAGCTTGGCCGAACAGCAAAGCGCGGATTCAAGCCGACAACGAAGTCGCAAATAGGACAGGACTATCAAGGACTGCTTACCACATCAACGCCGCGATTTCTAGCGACAGCGACCACCGTCTTGAGGGTTCCGAAATCGACACCTGATGAGACCGACTCCTGTTAGCCAGTGCGATGGATTGAGATCGAGGATCTTGGTTATGCTGGGCTGTAGATGCCCCATCGTGTTGACACCCAAGCCTTTGAACGACTCCTCCATACGCCCCAATAAACACTTTTTTTTTCTTTCCCTTTCTTTTTAAGGTGGAGGAGGAGGAGACGGAGTAAAAAAGGAAAAAGGACGATGGTCAATTTGCACAGACTGGACTTCTGTTTACGTACCCACGACACTCATTGTGACTAGATTTTGTAGAGTTGTCTCTCTATGTTGTGTTTTCTATAATGTTCGGTTCGTCTTTATCGCTTATCTCGAGCCGCGAGGGGAAGCGCGGGGTGCACAGAGGACGAGTGAGGGGTTGAAACGGGGCAACGTCGGTGATGACTGAAGCTTTGGAGATGATGTGGTATTAGGATCGGGCGTCTTGCAAGCAGATGTGTTGCAATTCAACAGTGCGCGTGAGCAATGTCGTGAGGGCGTTTGCAGGCAGGCTAGGAGATAGAAGAACGTTGGAGGGCCAGCCGGTAAGACTTGGGCAGGTAGATAAAGTAGGTAGGCGCAGGCAGGTAGCCACGGACGAACCAGACTTTTCCTCGGGTGGGCGGTGTGATGCTGCTAGGGAGGTCTGCAGCCAATTATTATGCAGACCAGATGGACTCGCTGCTGCTGCTGCTGCCTGCTGCACTCCTCTGTACTCGGCCTGCACTACAGTAGCCGCCAGCACACACGCGCGCGCGCCCGACGCCAGACACCACTGCCACTCGCTGACCAGGCACTGACCAGGCACGTTGAACCAGACAGAACACTAAAGAACCAGACCAGGCCAGACACCCTCCCCCCGCTACCCCCGCCATTGATGGACCAAAACCTGACGTGGACCCGTTTGGCGGGGTTCGCTGTCCCCATTTGCTCAAGCTAGTTCCTCGTCGAAGCTGGAAGAATTTTCCAGAGCCGTCCATCTCAGTCCATCTCATCGGCCGCCGCGCAAGCGCACAACCATAATTCTTGGTTTGTTGCATCGACGCGCAATGCGCGAGCCTGAGACCCAAGCACCACCAGGTCATGCATGTCATTGACATGAAAGCTTCCCGCGTCAGGTTTCTCTTATTCTATCTATTCTCACCTTTGCATTCGGTTCGTGGCCCACTTATTCCCAATTTGCTGATTGAACACTCTCGCCCCTCCAAACAATTGATTGATGCCAATTCCAACTTGGAACGGTGACAAATGTACATACATATATACATGTGAAGTGGCATGGCCAGCAACTGGGCCGAGTATCTTGTTCAGCTCTCTTATTCATCGCCGCTCCGCAAATCCACGTATCAGCCATGGCTCAATCCACAGCTTGCTCGAGCGTCGTCGGCTTTGGTTCTGCCTTTTTATATGGTGGTCCCATTGTTTTCCTGGGACTTGAGAATCGGCCATTGACAGCATCGGGCGGTCGCACAATACTTCGCTTCCGGCTGACAAGAACACCACCCTCCTGTGCGCCATCTGCAATCATCCTTGCGTCCTTGGCGGGCTTGAACGTCTCGGGCACAACATTGAGCTCGTCGCCCAGCTCCTCTGCCCGCTCCGCGGCTTCTCTAGCCGTTGTGTTTTGATCAGCGGCCGCGGCGTCCGCCCGGGGGCCTCCCCAAGTCCGTGACCCAGCCGTCAATATTCCGTAGACCATGTAGTACCAGTTGAAGAGAGGATTCATGATAAACATGAGAGGATATAACCATATCTTGAACCGTTTCAGTTTGGCGCCAAAATACAGCATCAAAAGCCAGTTCAGTCCCAGCGACACTGCTATGAAGCCTACTGGCAGATCGTGTGGCTTTGCCGTCGTCGTCAACAGCGCCATGACCATGATGAAGAATAAGAGCGCCGTGGTCCGAATCGAATTTTGCATGAACCTCACCAGTATCAAGATGGGATATCGCTTCCACAAACGCCAGTCCGTCAACATGCACACTTCATTTGTAATGAACCCAAGGAACCATCGTCGCCTCTGCTTCACGAGCGAGCGATACGTCTGAACTGCCTCTGTCTTGCAAAAGGCAGACGTACACATTTGAATTTGGTATCGTTGCTTAGCACCTATCATGAACAGGTGTGTAAGCCACCGGTCTTCGCCCAAATGACATTTGGCATAGTCGAATAAGTCGTCACATTCTTCGGCCTTGTCCGCAAAGTAATATTTAGCCATACGTCTAAAGGCGGAAAACCGAAGCATTGTCAGCGCCCCTGGAAGACACGTGACGGAACCGCAGCCGGATTCTACAGTGCGTTCGAAAAGCTGCCCGTGGATATATTCCATGTCTTGAAGCAGAGTGATGATGCTGTGCTTCTTCGTGGTCGAAGTGATGACGCCAGTCATAGCCAACATTTGCCTGGAGTTCCCCGGGCTCAATTCCATGTCGTAGACAAAATTCTGAATGCAGGAACTGTCTAGCACACAGTCCGAGTCGATAAACAGGATGAAAATGTTGTCATAATGCTTGTTGTACTCTGCATATATGCGGTCAATCAGCTCAAACGTCAGCTTTTGACAATGCCTTTTACCGCCGTGTGGAAACCGAGATACAGTGACGCGCACACTCTGATACACGATGTCGATACATGCAGGATAGTTTTCTGGACCTATCGATACCCCAAGGTGTCTTAGTGTGCGTATATATGACTCGTTTACCTCTTCGCTGTCGAAGGACAGGAATAGATGAACGCAAGTGGTTGGATATTCGCTGTCGACGACAGAATCAATTGCCCCCGTGAGTACCTCGACCTCTTCGTGGTAACAGGGCATTACTATGACGACTTTTGGAGCCGCAAAGTCATCGAGGATCCGCTTCATTCTCCTTTTACGCCCTAAATGATGGGTGACAAGCTGATAAATACAAAATAGCCAGGGAACCGTCAGTAGTATTGAAAAGCTCCAGAAAGCAAACCACTGCAAGAAGGAAGACAGGAAGTATGGCCAGAGGCTTGATATAGCCCTAGGCAGAGGAAGAGTAACGAGCATAATAGGGAGGAATATGATACTGGACGTAGAGAAAGTCAGCATTGTTTGGAAAAGGTGTGCGGCTGTCGCGACTCAGTCTTTGTCGCTGCATCTCTTGGGAATACCAAAGTTTTACGTGCCGGAGGATGGTAAAAGCAGATCCAATCAACAGGCAAAGAACACGAATAGACCAGTGCTCTGCTTTGACGTATGCTTTCATAAAGCAGTAAATGAAAGCGGCCAACCAAAGTAGCCATTCCAGGCAAGCCATGAGCATGACAAACCCAACGATAGCAGTATATATGATCTGAGAACTTAGCAAGCATCAACTACCATGGTTGCGCCGGGGGGGGGGGGGGGGGGGGGGGGGAGAGAGAGAGAGAGCAGATTAAGAACTCACATCTTGGACCGGCCATTGCCCGGTGGCGGAGACAGCCATGATTGATTTGCTCGAGCGAACTCTGTCGAGCAAACTCTGGCCGAAGCAGCTCCTGGCTTGGACTGCGACTTTCGATGGCAACAGCAAAAGGGATCGGCCGGCGACTGCTTTCCTTGGTACTGAGTCCTGACACACCTCGACGAGAAGTTGCTACAAGCAAAAGGAGAGAGAAACGGGTCCGAATCGACTGCATTGCTTGTGTGTTGGTTTGGGTCCGGGTTGGGTCTGAGCTCCAGAGCAAATCCATGAATGTCGTCTGGCTTTCTGGTCAACTGCCAAGTCGGGTAGGTACCTACCTAGGACCTGGGGAGGTACGTGAAGGAGTGAGCACTACTATGTACTATCTACCTAGATTCGCATCCCGAGCAGGAACGGAAAGTGCTGTGACCTCAACGTCGGCTGGTTGTTCATCCGCACGTGCCACATGTGTAATACACGAAGATGCTGCGGTGTTCTTGCCTCGTTCTCTCCGTCTTCGGCCAGCGCAGACGAAACAAATTCCACTGACATTTGATATGTTTTGCCTGCCACCTACTAGATACCTACCTAGATATCTAGTACGAATGTCCTTCCAACAATTAGCTTCACTCATCGGCATGCAGTCACAGAAACAGGATGTCTGTTCAAAATCCCCGCCTGGTCTGTACAAAACATGTTCATTGTGGATATTTCATCTGCTAAGATAGTCATGCGAATGTTGCGACAAGCCTGGCCAGATTTGGGTATGATCACCTTCCGTCGAGTAGACGAGCATGGCCTACATAGCCCACGTCAAACCATTTCAAAGCAGCCGCAACTCATTCAGTCCGAATGATTGTCGCATTTGGCGTTCCTTCAGTGGGGACCAATGCCTGGGGGTATGTCCGAGAATGACGCGATTGACCTAACCTTCTCGCTTCTACAAACGATTTGATTTTCGCAAAATCGCCGAGACGGAGAGAACATGGGCCGCTCCCGCTCCCTGTTTCTGTTTCTGCGAAGCGATGCTCGGCTATAGGTAGAATGCTGAATGCCACTCAGCGAATGCGGAGCGGTACTCGTGCCAGCATCGGCATGACTAGCACTCTGTACACATGAAGCGTCCAGGTAAATCTGCTTCGATGGCGACGGCAATGTGCACCCACATACGCCTGACACATCCGGTAATGTCCCAATTATTTTTTTTTTAGAAAAAAAAAAAGCTGGTTGGACTTGGTGCGTCCTTCGTCCTATATTTTTCGACCTCATACCCGTTTCTACCAGTCAACGTCACTTAGCTGTAGTTTCCTCACTCTCTGACTACGATCCTTATTCAGTCGGTCCACACGATTGTGATGACATGCCATGGTTCGGTCATTTTCTGCTACTGGTTTTGTCAGCCAATCGAAAGCGCTTCAAAATACCATTGATGACGATTACCATCTTGATCCTCGTTCTGCTGGAGATCATAATTAAGAACAAGGTTTTTGATTCGTTGTTGCTCTTCTTTCTCGGCTTGCTGCTGCGATTTCATGGCAACGGCAAAAGTTGAATCAGACGGGAGCTCAACAGTTCGGGTCTGAGATTGAGAGAAGGAATTAGCTCATGTGGGGTATCATTTCAAGTCATGCGATCTGACAACGAACCTGTTGGCGATTTCCTCTCTTTGTAAGGAGCGAAAACACCATTGTATCAGTGGTTGGAGAAGTGGGCTCATGTTCTTGAGCCATGCTCATCGATGGCTCTCGGGTCTTGGGTCGGACAGGCAGGGGAACATCAAATAGAGTCTTCCGCTCGAATTTGCGAGATTCGAGACTCTCAGCCATCATTTTAGCGTATTCTCGTTCAAAATCCGCCTCGTCTTCAGGATCAACAGTTTCTTCTTGACGTGTGACGACGATCGACTCTTCGTTGAAGTTAATGTCGTCCACAGAGTCATCGTCTGGATCATGCTGCTTATTATTCGTTAGAAAAACGTCAGTAAATTTGGTGCAGGAGGGAAGACGGATAACTCACATCAGCTTCGTCGTCGTCAGATGCACTATCATCTTCACCTTCAACCTCTTGTTCTATATCGTCTCCATCACCATTATCATCGTCCGATGATGCTCCACTGGTAGCATCATCTGCTTCAATTATTCTGTCGACGCCTGTCGTCTTCTGATCCTGAATTATGGCGAGTTGCAGTGCCTTGGCTGCGTCGTCAAAACTCGGGGCAAACTTCCATTGAGGGCGAGTCAGTGAATAAACGTCTTGAATAACAAAATCAATGTCCATAGGTAAAGTTGACTTGGTATGAACATAGTACTACCAATAATTTTAGCATGAAGATTCAGTGGAAGTATGAGCTGATGAAGGAAGCCAACTGACCTGGAAAAAGGAAAGGAAATAATCCAGCTTCTTGCCAGCGGCGCCCCGGTTGAAGAACATCCCGCACGTTTCTAGCATGGTGGCAACAAGACGAATTCGAAAAAAGTCATCTTGTGGATCAAAAGGATTGAGTCGGCCAGGGACAGGAGGACCTCCTGTACTCAAAGTCAGCGAGAATCAGAGTGGGCAGCACATTCCGCAACTAACCGTATCCGAATGTAAGAATTTTGTACATTGTGTCAAAGATAACGGGATGTTCCAGCATCCTGTAGTTATAAAGTTCTCCCAAGTACTTCACTTCTGCAACACGTCGTTGACAGAATCGAAAATCATTCTGCTCCAAGCCAAGACTAACTGACTCAATGACGTTGTCGATAACTTTGACGACGAACCCCGGATGGTAGCGATAGAGAGCGCTCAAAAGGATGGCCAAAATATGAATGTTGCCGTACTTGACCTTCCCGGGCTTCGAAAACACCTTTTCAAGTATCAGAACAACCTATTCACGTTCTCTGTCAGTACCTTCGTCAAGTTTCACTCTTGGCGAGAGTTTCAGCCATATATATAGCGCGACGCACCTCTGCCTCCTCCCAGTGAAGCCTACGAATCTGCTTCAGGATTTTACCATAATTACGCTTCGTGATGTCGCTGTACACCAGCTTGCGAACAAAAAGCTCCATAGGAGTACGCTCCTTTTGCTGAATTGCCGGTCTCTCGGGAGGATCGACATAGTAAACTGCATTATCAATGAGCATGCGCTCAGGCTGTCCAATATGCTGTACGGATTTCTTGCGCTGCAAGGTTTCGAGAAAGCTTGCCATTCTTGGCGCGGTCTCCGGGCATTTGAGGAGATATCTTCCACAATTTTCGATCAAATTGCATAGAACCTCAATATTCATGCGCGAGAACTCATCCAGGCTGACTTTGAGACAATGGAACACGACGTGCTCAGGCACCACACCGAACTTTGTAAGTTCGGCAAGGTATCGAATGTTGCTGAGTCGAACTTGACCTAAGAAATCTTTTTCCTTTCTCCGCTGCAAGCTTCGAAACTCTGCATCTAAATATTCCACAAGTCCCTTCGGAATATCTGGCATATACTTGCCAAGGGTAGCCACGAGTCTGGACCATGATGGAAGCAAGTCGCTTCGGCCTTTGGGGACTTCAGTCAAAGCCTTTACCAAACGATTTCGCGACGCCTTCGAGTTTACAAAACAGAAGTCTATGGCTGTTTGGTCGATGGCATCTTTGTTTGTAAGTTCGGGTAAACGGGCCAGCAAAGCGTCCACCTGCGCGCCGATCGTTTTGTTGGCTATTGCAGTGGACTGGTCATCGGCTGCTTCTGTGGCTGCCATGACGGCAGGATCGCTCTCGCTGTTGTCGTTTTTCTTGCCGATTTTGTCATCGGTATCGGTCTTCTTCTTCTTGCCGTCTTCGAGGAGAATTTGGGGAACTTTGCCTTTTAAATCGACCAAGTTTTCGTAAAACCGACGTTCATCTTCGTCTGCCCAGATCCCGGCTCCTTCGCCCATATTCCTTAAGAAGTCACCGGTTTTCACTAAGCCTATCAAGCCACTTGAAGGTGCTAGAGAATCGTGCGAATCCTTCAAGTCGGGCATTTCAGCACCAATTGCATCGGCGATAACTTGGGCATTGGCAACGAGACGCTCCTGAGCCTTGACCTGCTTCTCGTAATTGGCCTGTCGATCCTCAAACACCTCGCCAGACTTCACATAGGCTTCGGCGTTCCGCCGAGCTTGAGATTGAATTTGTTTCTGATCTCGCACAATGTGTGTGGCCACGTCGTCAAAGTATTTTTTCAGTATGTTTCTAAATTGTTCTGCGACTTCCGTAGAGGTGAATGGTTTTTCTTCGGACGTATTCGTCAAATCGGAGCCGTCATCAGCATGAGGAGGTATTTCGGTATCGTCGTTGTTGGTAGTACCGTCCTCCTCCACTGTTTTCCTTCCTTCGGACCCAGCTGGCTTGACTCCCAAAATGTCCCAGCTGAAAGCTTTCACAAAGATGACGAGCAGGGGTAAATTTGCGTGATCTCTGTCGTAGCCAAGAAGGTCTTTCAATACTTCGAGAGGGAAAGGCTCTGCGCCATTGCCGTTGCCCTTGCCTGAGCTGGCTCGAGCCTTGAGCTCTACAGTTTTCCCAGTGGCACCCTTGGTCGCATCGTCAGGTTTGGTCGCGTCGTCCAATGTTCTTAGAACACCGACCAGCCATAGTTCGGTGATGACACGTAGCAAGGCTCTCTGACGGATAATTCTCTCTTTCTCCTCCTTTTCGCGTGCTTCCAGAGTAAGATTCTTGAGGGCGCCTTTGTCAGGGGTTGCCATGCCTTTGCCCAACAGCCAGGCAAGATATTCAGTGAACTCTGCGGGACCGAAGCGCAGGTGAAGGGCGCTCACGATCTCGATGGCAGCATCTATCTCACCTGGAGATTTCAGGCGACAAAGGCCCTCATAGCAGGCCGCAATTATTTCGGACAGATATTTGTGCAGGCTCAGCGTTCGAATCTCCTGCAAGAAGGTGCTCAGGGTGGCGGTCGTGATAGCCGTCCGCAGACGCTTGATGAAGGCCGTGTTTTTTTTCATCGACGAGTCGAGATTGTTGGCGATGGGGAGAAGATCTGTCATCAGGGTTAACTCAGCAAGATTGGACCTTATGACTGGGGGCGCAATAATCGAGTCAAACGACGACTCGAGTTGGGATTCGATTGAGTGTCTGGGAAAACAAACCCTTCTCTCCATGCCAAGCTCTTTCATTGACATTGCGCAGTTCGCCTGTGAGCCGGATCATTAGCATTCAACACTAGCTTGTTGCAACGCCAGCCAGCGAGGGCCGAAGTCGAAAGGTTGATCGATCTCTCTATGAGAGGGGTGACTGAATGAATGACATACGCTTCCTCTGGCGGTCCATTGCAACCACTGGCTAGGTAGGTGATTGCGGCAGCCAAAAGTGTAGAATTCGGGTATTCGCAAGGAAGAACTTCATTGAACAGCGCTGGTATGCGATGGCCGTCATGGAGGGGCCGGGTCTGGAGATGGTGAATAGATACCAACGAAGTTGACCGTGGTCAGGTACCGTCACCGGACCCACAATTTATCGAGAAGGAGTTACAGGGTAGGTTTCTTTGTTGATTCGCTCTGTTACGGACCACAAACCTACAGGCATTGAAAGCAGTCAAACCCTTGTGGCTGGCTATCTGGATAATAAGGCCTATAGAGTAAAGACCAGCAGGAATTGTTATTCTTTACCTTTGACTTTGCCAGAATCACCTCAGATGGTATCTGACGGACCTTGACCCGAGGGAAGGGGCGGAATGGCTTGCAGTAAAGGGGTTTGGAAGTGAGCCAAACAATAATTTCCAGTCGAAAATAATCAGAGCTTCTAGGAGCAAAAGTAAAGCAAGTGAAGCAGAAAAATATATCAGAATAAGCATTCTGAACAATAAGCATAGAAAGCCACAGTCTCTTTCCGCGCTTAAACTTGTTGAACATGACATCAAGTATAGGAACATATTCCCCTATCCTCCCTTCACTCCTCTACACTTCCCTTCACTCCTCTTATTTTTCTCGTGAAAAGCCAATATGCTCAACATGCGGCTTTGGCGCAAGTTAGTGTCGTTTACATCTTTTCGACGACCGGGGCCTGCGAAAGCGATTCCTTGTTGTACCATGAAGTCGTGCGGTGGATCGGCAGGCCGGGCGGGATTTCCACGCTGCGCTAATAGCAGCACGGACTTGTCCGCTTATCGGATTCACAGCACATGTCATCGTACATCAACCAGCGCGCACGCGCACGCGCACGCACGCGCACGCACGCACACACACACCACATGTTGCACACCGCAGACCTCCTTAGGTCTTCCTTATCAGTGCGGTGCCCTATATCTAGCCTTATATCTCAGGCATCCCGCCAGAGATCCCCACTATATATATTTTAGGTAGTAGGAGTATTTATTATTAGATAGCAAATATATTATACATTATTACTAGATATAATAGGTTATAAGTCCTCTATATTCTAGATTTTTTAATATTTAATATTATTATTTTTTGTTTTATTATATTTTATTATAGTATTATATCTTTTTTATTAATAGAAAGCTAAACTTAGTCTATTATATCTTTTTAGTAGATTTTATTCTATACTTTTACCCCTTTTTTTTATAAGCTATTAAGCTATAAATTTTTTTTTAATATTATAATAAGGCTCTTTATTAGCTTTAATATTAAGTTATAAGACTTAATATAACTAATTTTATACTATTTTTATGCTCTATATACTTAACCTTCTTTATTAAAGCTATTATAGCTAACTATAGTATACTAGCGCTTTTATAGGCATAGTTCTCTTAGGTAGAGCCTAAAGAGGTATATTAAAGTTAAAATATAGACCTAATTACTAGCCTAAAGGATATAATTCTAAAGATTATATAAATTATCCCTTTAAAAGATTCTAAGAATTTTAAAAAATAGGAAATCTTAATTAATATATATATATATATTCTTAGCTTAATTAGCTACTTTAATAGTATAATTACTTAGTTATAATAAACTAATTAAAAGTATACCTTATTAATATATTTAATATAGTAAACTCTATTTATATATATATAGAAAAATATCCTTAGGGTAGGATAGAATTACTAGGGCTATATAATAGATTTAATATAGCTTATTTATAATAATTATAGCTTCTAAGCTAATATTACTATTATTAAGCTTTTAAATATATTTTTTTAATTAAAGTAAGTAGATTTCTTAATAATAAGGGCCTAGCTTAATTATTATTAAAATATTTAGTAAAAAGTTAATAATATTATAATTTTACTTAATATTATATAGGTAGCTTAGATACTTTATACTATTAAGGGCTCTATACTTAATATATATAATATATAAAAGATTTAGGGCTATAGCTTTAATAAATTAAAAAAAGATAAGATATTAAAATATCTTACTTATAAGTCTAATAAGCCTATAGTAAAGTAAAAGTCTAACTTTACTATAAAAAAGTCTATAAAGACTAAAATAATAATAGAATATAAATATATACTTTATTTTAGTAAAAAAGGCTATAAGCCTAATAATTACTAAAAGCTATATTTTAAGTAAATATGTTACGGTCCAAGGACCCAATTCTTGCCAATTGGGTCAAAAGATCTCTGCAGCCTCAGTTGTGAGGTTGCAGTGTTACAAGCCCTTATAAGACTCATTCTAGCACATAATAGGTGCTGGGGATGGAATTATAAGCTAGCAGTTCTATGCTAGCCTAATTAGGTTAGAGCCTAATTAAAGGGGATCTTCTAAGCTAGGAATGAATAAAAGTGGGGAACTTAAACCCTATAGAACTAATTAGGGCTATTAAATCTAATTAGTTAGCAACTCCCCTTAGGTCTACTAGTTATTTATCTAGCTTATAGCTAGCTTAATATAGAGTCTCTCTTTTTCCGGTATTTTTAGGTAATGTATAGTTAGGACTTAAACCTATAGGCTTATGAGCACGCGCAATTACTACTACTTGTTATGTGTTAGAATACAACATATAGGGCGTAGGCATTAGTATAAATACTAATGCTTTATAAGGTTATAAACAAAGATTACATAAGTTATAGTTAGGTGCATAGTAGTATGATATATAATGGTTGTTCCTCTAAGTTGTGGTCTGCGGGAAACCGTCCTTTATAGGGACGGTTCCCGCAGACCATAACAATTATTTTTAGTAGTAAACCTACTATAGGTACTAAAAATAGAATTCTTTATATTTATAGTTATAGTAATACCTCTTATAGTAATAACTTTATAATAAGGCATTTTACTACTAGTTATATTATTATACTTAATAGTAATACTATTTTTTAGTCTTTAAAAAGGTAGATTCTTATAGCTTTAAGCACTATAAAGGCTAAATTTATTAATTTAATACCTATAGCTCTTTTTATAATATAAGTATTATAACTTATTAAAGACTTTAGCTTTAACTAAAGTTACTTACTATTACTATTTATAAATAGCTAAAACACTTAAATAAATATAATTAATAAAAGATATTATAGCTATATTTATTATATTAATCTATATTATAAATAAATTACTTAGAGAGTTAAAAATAGCTTTTTTTACCTTAAATAAATTAGAACTAATTAAATAATTATAAATAGCTTTATAAAGGGTTTTAAATATAAAAAGCATATTAACTTTATATAAATATTATAAATAATCCTAAAGTTAGTATTTATTATAGGCCTTAATGCCTAATATTCTTTATAAATTATTTAATTAAATATTTTTCTATATATTTTATATATTATTTTCCCTCTTTATAGTATTAATTATAAATATTAGTTATTTTTTTTTTAGTATATTTAGAGTATAACCTCCTATAAGCTACATTTTTTAGATTTTTAATATATTCTTTAAGCCTTATTTTTTAAGCTAGTTTTATATATTCTTTTATACTTTTATATAATTAAATATTATATATACTTTATATAGGCTAGTTATTTAGCTATAGGGGTAGTATTATATACTATAGACCTTCTTAGGTCTTTCTTATTAGTATAGTGCCCTATATCTAGCCTTATATCTTAGGCATCCCACTAGAGATCCCTACTATATATATTTTAGATAGCAGAAGCATCTATTATTAGATAGCGAATACATTATGCACCATTACTAGATGTAACACCACATGTACGCACGCCTTGCAAATACAGACCATTTACATCGACGCACTCCCTACTATATCGGTGCACAGGCATCCGGCCATCAATGAGAGATGCTCAACCATAATGCGGAATTGGAAACATACCTTCACGACATGGGAGCTAACAAATGGCAACAGCAACAACAACGACGGCAGCCACCGACACCTTCGAGCCACATCACGGCGACACCAGGCAAGAGCATTTCCTCCCCCCAAAACGGTGAGAAGTGACGTGCGCTCATGGCGCAACCCAGCATGCGGTCATCGGCGACTTGGAGACAAGCACATCCGTGCCGCTCACTACTCACAAAATGTGCATCTCCGGCGACTAGCCTCCTATCTACATATCTCCACATTCCGAGACAAGCCTACTCTATCTCGGAGTTAAAGATTTCCGCGGAACGGGTTGGCCGAATTCAGCGGTAGATCCGCGCAGCAGGGCGGGACTCGCTCTCCTTTGGCCCAACAGCATGAAATCCATATAGTTCTACTTCTTCGTCATGATTGTTCTTCGAGTTCCTCATCTTAAGTGCTTATCTCATAGAGACCCTGCTATCCATCCAACCTCGTCTTCTCGTAGTATCACATACCCCCATTCAACCACATTTCGCCTCCCTGAACAACCCTTTCAGTCTATTTGTCACGGACTTGAGCAACTCTTTTGATTCCAGAACAGACTACCTATAGCTGTGGGGCAAATTGTTTTGCTGACACTTCCACTGCCCATGTCAGTGGACGACAGTCTGATCTGAAAAAAAAAGGGGGTGAAAAAAAAGAAGGAGAAAGAAATGGTGCTGGATACAGCCCAATCACATATGATTGCCGAAACGAGTAAACACTTCCTGCCGACTGTCTTTCCACCGAGTCCTCCAAGCACAGTCAGCAGATCCAGGAAGAACAGTATCGACTGCACCTCCAACGATATATCGACAATCTCGTCATCGATTGCGGACCAAGATGAGTATCCTAAATATCCTCTTGCGCCGGAAAGGACTACAAAATCGGTCTTGGAAGAGGACTTGAAGACCCCCGACAGACATGTGGAGAGAGACTCCCGCTTGATACGACTGACTGGCACACATCCCTTCAACTGTGAACCACCTCTGACCGATCTGTTCAATGAAGGGTTCGTAACAAGCGAGAATCTTCACTACGTTAGAAACCACGGGCCCGTTCCACGCTGTGACGACGACCAGATGGATAGCTGGACGTTCACTGTAGAAGGCCTGGTAGAACATCCATTTACTCTTAGTGTTCAAGAACTGATAAACGAGTACGAGCAACTTACCTATCCCGTAACGCTTGTCTGCGCGGGAAACAGACGCAAAGAACAAAACGTTGTCCGCAAATCAAAGGGTTTCTCTTGGGGCGCGGCCGGAGTCTCGACTGCACTGTGGACGGGTGTCATGCTGCGCAGTTTACTCTTGCGAGCCAGGCCTCGCAGAGGGGCACGCTTTGTTTGTTTTGAAGGAGCGGATGAGCTTCCGAATGGGTGTTACGGAACCTCCGTCAAGCTCAACTGGTGTCAGGATCCGAACAGAGGCATCTTGATAGCGCACAAGATGAACGGAAACCCATTGCATCCCGACCACGGAAAGCCGGTGCGAGTTATTATCCCCGGACAAATAGGTGGCCGCAGTGTCAAATGGCTGAAGCGAATCATCGTCACAGAAAGCCCAAGCAATAACTGGTATCATATCTATGACAACCGGGTCCTGCCGACAATGGTGACACCAGAAGCAAGTGCCGACCTGCCGGACACGTGGAAAGACGAGCGCTATGCCATATACGACCTGAATACCAATAGTGCGATTTGCCGCCCGGCACACGAAGAAACCATCTCGCTTGTGGACGGCGCCCGCTCGTATAAAGTACAAGGCTATGCCTACGCCGGCGGCGGGAAGCGAATCAGCAGGATGGAAGTTACTCTGGACCAAGGAAAGACTTGGAGGCTGGCAAATGTTGACTATCCCGAGGATCTTTATCGGCTTTCTGCCGATGGGGAATCTCTATATGGTGGTAAAATCGATATGTGGTGGCGGGAGACGTCTTTCTGCTGGTGCTTCTGGGATATCGACATTGAGATCGAGGAGCTCAGGGCCGCCGAGGACATCATGGTTCGGGGCATGGATGACAGTCTCATGGTGCAGCCGAGAGATATGTACTGGAGTGTATTGGGCATGATGAACAATCCATGGTTTCGCGTCGTTATACATGACCTGGGAGATGCGTTGCAATTCGAGCATCCGACGCAACCGGCCTTGAAGCACGGTGGTTGGATGGAACGAGTCAAGAAAGCCGGGGGAAATCTCTCGAACGGAGCCTGGGGGAATGCTATCAGAGGTCGAGAGGAAGAAGAAGTGCCTCAGCAGGATCCAGTGCAAATATGCATGACGAATCCCAGAATTGACCGGCTCATCACAAGTCAGGACGTCAAGCAACACACGGGAGAGGACTCGCCGTGGTTCATCATCAACAACCAGGTGTACGACGGAAAAGCATTCTTGGAAGAGCACCCCGGCGGTGCAGCCTCAATATCCGGGGCCGCGGGACAAGACGTCACCGAGGAGTTTACTGCAATTCGTAAGTCAAGTGTTGTCCCCCCCTTTTTTTTTTCTACCAGGCAAGAGAGATCCCAAGGGCTCGAGACATGATCTCTTGTCTGATTTTTCACACCCAAAAAGTCCATTACATTCGCCCTCCGCATTGGTTTGCTTCCATGCGTAGTACTATCCGCTACTGAGAGGGTCTTTTTTTCTAACACACATTCTAGATAGCGAAAATGCAAAAGCAATGATGCCGGACTACCATATAGGTCGACTTGACCCGTCTTCCGTTGCCGAGCTGGCCGAAGATGGCGCCGCCCGCGATCCCAGCCGGAACATTTTCCTTGATGCGAAAAAATGGTCAAAAGCTGTCCTGCACGAGACAGTGCCGGTGTCATCGGATTCCAAGGTTTTCAGATTCAAGCTGGATCACGACAATCAGATCCTGGGATTGCCCACCGGGCAGCACCTGATGATGCGCCTGCGGGGCGATTCTGGTGGACGCCAATCGCTTATTCGAGCATACACGCCGATATCAGACGGGAAAGAGAAGGGGTGGATGGAACTTCTTGTCAAGATTTATCGCGACACTGCGGAGCGCAAGGGGGGGGAAATGACACAAGCACTCGACTCTGTTCCCGCGGGTCAATCGGTGGAATTCAAAGGTCCGATAGGGAAATTCGAGTATCTTGGCAACGGCGTGTGCTCCATCTCCGGCAAGAGTCGGGAATTTAGCCGCTTCATCATGATCTGTGGCGGCTCGGGCATCACACCTCTGTATCAGGTCATGCGTGCCGTGACGACAGATGCAGATGATCCCTCCCAGTGTCTCTTGCTGGATGGGAACCGAGCGGAGGAGGATATACTGTGTCGGACCCAGCTTGACGAGATGGCGTCTCGTGCCCCGGAAAGGTGCCGTCTGGTTCACTGCCTGACTCGCCCTCCTCCGTCGTGGTCGGGACGAACCGGACGAATCGACAAGGAGTTGATTCAGGCCGAAGTCGGATGCAAGCGTCTTGGAAGTAAGCAAGATCTGGTTCTACTTTGCGGGCCACCATCTATGGAAAAGAGCGTGTGTAGCATATTGAATGACCTCGGTTGGAAAGACGAGGATATTGTGATATTTTAGATGCACTATTTACATGAATGAAGAAAAAATATAGATAGGGTGCACGCACTGAACTGCCATATTGGTCATTAACTACGTGCGTGTACTCGCGTGTGTCTAATGATGGCGCTCCCCATGTTAATATGTGATGTAATGAAGTGGCTGCTTTCCTCAGATCCTTGTATAACAAACAAATGTGTTCGCATGTTAATGCTAAAAAGTTGAAGGGTAACATGTATCTAGTGAGAGAATATGCCGTTCGTGAACAGCCACGGCTTTTAAATGCGACAGAGCAAATCGATCATCAACCAGAGCCGAGCCATTTCTCGAATCCACCTGGGCCAGCACTTGAGACTTCTTGCTCTTGCGAATCTGTACCAATCCTCCCCAACCTGGGTGCCGCACCAGGTGGCAAGGTTGCACTCTGATGCCGAACTGGCACCGGCTGTGCCAGCACAATAGTCTCGACGCCAATGGGACTGAGAGTTTCAGGTCCCATAGGCAAGCTATCAATGTCTATCTCAAGATCCATCAGAGATCTGATGACAACACGGCATCCCGCCTTGCTCATCACTTCATTCGACTGTTTGCACAACGTTGATGCGACACACTCGACGCAGCCCATCGGACACGTGCAGGCCTCTACTCGTTTCAGCGCCATTCGCAACAGATGGTCGATATGGTCAAAGGCTTTCGTGCTTATCCCCGATCCAGTGGCGCCGCCTTTAGCATCGTAGAAAGTGAGTCTAGCTGGACGTTTTCTTTGGGTTTCGTTTGCCGAAAATTCCTTTAATGCCACTTTGCACTCCGTCCGGACGTCTTCCGGCAAACTGATGACACAGGTTGGCAAAAGGCTCATTAGGGCATGTTCGGCGGCATGTATAGCTGCGGCCGAATTCAAACGGCGGTCCTGAAGTATCTCCAAAGCCTTCTTAGGCACATCGAGCCACATACCCTTGCTGTACCGGATGACCGGGGGGTTGTCGACTTGAATCGCGTCTAAAATGCGACCTCGTTTGTCGACCTTGAAGTACCCGAACACATTCTGTTGGATTTTGATGGTGCCATAAAAGGCTCGGGACATTGACGACTGTATGCTACGGATGGCTTCAGTCTCTATAGGATCTATGTCGGTGAAATCTCTTTGGGTTGTCGTCCAGTCCACCGTCACCCTTTCCACTTTGGCCATGAGCTTGTCAGGAATGAAGTCGCGCACGAGATACGTGTTGCCTTGGTGAAGGAATATAGCGCCATCATATATAGTAAATGTAGCTCTCGACGCCTCGAGCTCCTCGAGCACCACGTTTCTGCCGTTTGTGATGTCGATGATTGCAAAATGCTCGTCTTCCGTGTCTCTGATGGCCACGTACTTGGAAGGATTTGGACGGAATCGATCGTGACAGTGATAGTAGCCCATGTCATCTTTTACCAACCTCTCCTCACAAATCTTGACTAAGTCAGCCCCAAAATACTGCGCGTCTTGTTTGGAAATCGGCATTTCGAATGCAGCGCATTGTATATGCCCTTCTCGAACCAGCATGTTATTGAGGTCCACGAGAAGCTCGCAGTTGGGTTTCGTGAACAGTTCGTCGGGATTTTGCATATAATGTTGGTCCGTGGGAAAACAGTCTCCAACAAGAATGGAGAGGGAGTCCTTGTTGCGACGCCCAGCGCGACCACTTTGTTGCCTGAGATTGGAAATCGTGTAAGGAAATCCCCATGACATCACACAGTCGAGAGTTCCTATGTCAATACCCAGTTCCAAAGCCGTGGTTGCTACTATGCCTAGCAATTTCCCCTCAAACATCTCCGACTCAATACGACGTCGATCGGCCGCCGTGTAGCCGCCTCGGTAGCCCATCACTAAGCCGGTACATTCGGATCTTCCTAATGAATCGAGTTCTTGCTTGATGGCATTCACCAGGACCTCGCACTGCGCTCGAACCCGACAAAAGGCAATAATCCGCACGCCTCTCAGCATCAGGGCACAAAATAGTCTTGCGCATTCAAACTTGGCATTTCCACGACCGCTAGCTGGATCGCCCGGATCCTTATATGGCGTGTTCCAACATAAAAACTCTTTGCGGCCCGATGGCGATCCGTCATAGTCAATTAAAGCAACGGACTCGACACCAAATATCGTTTTGAAGTGTTCTTTGGGATTGGCAACCGTGGCAGAACACGATATGAACTGGACTCGCCGGTTTCCAACAGCAGCGCATATGCGCCGTAATCGTCTCATGATGAACGCAACATGGGAACCAAGGTGTCCATTGTAGTAGTGTAGTTCATCGACTGAGAAGTAAACCCGGCATCAGCTATAAATTTATGTTATCGAATTGATTGGTAGACACGAACCTACGACATATTTGAGGTTCTGGAGAAATGACCTCCATCTTTCTTCTTGTGGTAATATAGTGATATGGAGCATGTCCGGGTTTGTGAAGATGACCCTCGCCTCATCTCGAATGATATTGCGTTCGACCATCGGCGTGTCTCCGTCAAATGTATCCACGAGCGCGTCTTCTAGATTGGGCATGTACGCAAAGATCTGTTTCAAGCTTCTTTTCTGATCCTGCGCCAAGGCTTTGGTCGGAAAAATATACATTGCCCTGGAAAGATGATCTTGTTCGAGTGCGTATACAACGGGTAGCTGGTAGATAAGGGACTTTCCGGAGCTCGTTGATGTCGCGACGACCACGTTTTCTCCTTTATGTAGTCTATTGAGAGCTTCTGCCTGGTGAGCATAGAAACCTGCGATACCCTTTGCATTATAAATCGCATTCACCAAGTTCTGACTGAGAAGAAAATCGAGCTCGCCACAGACTGCCTCTTGAGGCTCGAAAACCCTGTGGCCATCTGGCACAATTTGTCCCGTGTACCATGGGCTTCCCTTCAGCTCAAGAACAATTTCAGGTATGGACTTGCGCTTCTCAGGTATGTCTTCAGGTATAACACCTGACTCGAGGTCTGCAGAGACAATTTCAAAGGCAGATCGCCTGGGCAGAAAATTGTCTGCGAGCTGTTTCAGCGTACTTTCGGGATCCAGCTCGTCTTTGAAACAGGTGCTCAGAAAGACATTTATAGCATTAGAAAATCTCTGATTCCTCCGTTCAATCAACTGCATCATCTGCTTCTGCCCATACACAGGCATCTTGAGTTTCTCATCTCTCAATTTGCGATTGGGCTTTACCGCCTCACCAGTTTTCTTGTCTTGAACCTGGCGTTTCAAGTCTCCGTCGATGAATTCAAAAAAAAGTACTTCCCTTCCTCTTTCGCCCGACTCACGGCGTCGGCAGTCGTCCAGACTCTCATTGCCAGTCGAGCCCCCCACCGAGGCGTCATGTGTCAATGCTTGAGAGGAGAATGCTCTGGATGACTTGAACGTCTCATCCCTCTCAGAGCCTCGAGCTTCGAGTTGAAGCATGAGCTCATCCACGTAGGCGAAGTTGATACCCTCCGGTCGCAATGCTACTATCATAGCCACCTCGTTCTCCGTTAGAGGCTTCTTCGTATGGGTTTCAACCGCAGACTTGATGGTTTCAAAAGTTGTTGAGAGGTGCTTGCGAGTACAGCAAAAGGTGAAGACCAAATTCAAGGCCTTATGGGTTACTTCCAACGATTTGAATAGGCTTGGCCATTCGGCGACGCATGAAACTTCTCGAGAGGTCAGAGCATCCCCCCTCACGACTTCGTTCGACTTTTGACTCTTCTTGCGCGTCGATTGTACTCTTGGCTCGTCAGATGCTTTGAGAATTTCTGAAGGGTCATGAGCACTTTCAGAGCGTGACATTCGCCTTCGCTTGCTACTCGGGTTGCTTTGGTCGGCACTTCGACTCAACTCCGAATCTGAATCCATCAAGGCAAAGCACAAAACCCATCGTTGTCTTTGAACATGCCCTGGTCGTCTTAATCGTCGTGGCTAAGCCAGCGTCTTTTTGTATTCTTGAAAATCTGCCATGGAAGATTGGCCCCGGATTGAAGGTCCTGAACCCTGAGCATTTGTCCCAAGTCGTCGACGTAGTGCTGCTACACTCGTGCTCCGCCCCGCCTTTTTAGTTCTCACGCGTATCCGTGCCACTTTTTTCTGCTAGTAAGTTAGCAAGTTAGCTGCATCATTTGGTGTGTAAGTGCTACAAGAGCAAGAGTTTCAATTGCTTGAAGGGAGGCGGTGGTATAGTCTTCGTCATCAGGAGCTATGCTAAATAGGTATCTAGGTATTTAAGCAGTGACATTTGAAAATATCGGTCTATAATTATGGGTCCTGTCCATCAGCGCCGTCTTCAGTATCAAGAACGATCGGTATCGATTGAACAAGGTCAACAAAGTGTGACATACTATGTAATGTATTGATTATAGCTCTAAAAAAAAGCATGGAGCATTATCCTATCCCAATTCTGTAGTGGTAATTGTATCAAATGTTTCGCAAAGTAACGCACACAGTCTCTAGGTATACTCTCTTTATTATTCTAAGACATGTTTCTTATCCGACCATGATGGTCTGACTCCTCGACAAACTGATTCGTAGTCTCCCAGAGTAGTGCCTCGGTCTGTGAAGTCTGCTGTCGTCCAAAACATGGCCCAATTCGAGTCACTTAATTGGCAGGTGCCCCTTGACCTCTCGAAATACCATTTGTTAACCGGGTTGTCCTTGCGACTTCTCCAGCAGACGCCATCGGGAAAACAGTCTTGTACCATTGCATTGAAAACGATGTCAGCCACGCTACTGCTACCCTGTTGGCTCTTCAACACCGCAAACTTGTCCAGATATGGGACGTATCGATTGTTGCGATGCGCAGCTTCTCTGGTAAGTCCCGCGGCCAATTCCCATGTCAAAATCGCAGCACCTTCATACTCTCCCGCGATGATGACGCCCGCTAGATTATCATTGATGCGTTGCAAGTAATCTTGAACATCCAGTTTACGATTGAAAGAGTCCTCGATGAGATAGACGAGCCGAGCAAGATCAATACAATTGTCAGTCAGGCGAAGACTCTGCAAACCGGGTTGAGCTGGATGCCATTGTTGTTTTAATGGATCAGGATAGATGGTCACGGGCATTCCTTTTTTGACCATGGTCGCTGAACCGAGTTTCTGATCTTGAATGAAACTACGCTTCTCATCATGGATTGCCTGAAGTGGGAGTGAAGGCGACAATGCCGGGCGGTTGGTGAGAAGGTTATGTAGAAGTGGATTTTTTTGTTTCCGAGTGGTGACCATGTCCTCGAAACCCAAAAGTGGATGCTTGGTAGACGGGCTATCCGTGGATTCCGGTGAAGTCGGGCCGATGTTGGCCGCAGCTTCTGGCGTCGTGATCAGAGCTGATGATGAAGTAGGGAGCAAGCTAAGAGCAGCGTGGGCCAAGCTCAGATTTGCTGCATGAGTATTCCCTTGAGCAGGCGAGTGGTCCACATTGTCCATGTTTTCGCAGCATGGCATTTTGTTAGCTGTTAGGAAATCCAAAAGCATGTCATACTCTTGTTCCAAGTTGATAAGGCGGTGAGTAGCGTCTGACCGACGAGCCATTGGAGTACCTCCCACGGGGTCAAGAATGATGACTCGCTCGACAGAAGCGAATTTTTCGACTTGAGGGGGCGAGCGAAGTGGTAGCCGCGCAGATTCAGCATCGTTAGCATCAGGTTGTAAGCCTGTCAAATATCTTGTCAGAGCGAGCACAGTCTCGTTCGCTTCAACGGGTATTTGAGAAGAAATATCGTCTGGTCGAGCTATAGAAGGGATGACCACAACCATGTCATGCTGCAATGCCTTGCTGAGAACGCCGCCATCATGAACGAATAGGGACTTTGTGGCCACGGGCTTTTCTGATGCAGGAAGGCTGATATTTCGTTGAATAAAAATGTGGTCTGCCAGTTTTGCCCCGGGAGGACCGAATGAGTCAATAGCGCCACAAAGTCGCAATGCTTCATCCTCGAGTACTTGTCGCTTTGCGCCGGCACCACAGTCGACTACGACGAGGGAAATGAGTCCCAAAACACGAAGCTGTGTGAGTGTCTTGGCAATACCAGAGAGTATGTGAGGTGAGATTTCCTGCGGTAGACGAAGTTTGACGACTGCTACATCAACAACCTTGTTTGCTTCGACTCTGTCAGTGTTCTCGTCAGCTGTAGGCGATGAGGCAACAGCAAGCGGAGTCTCTGAACATTTTCGTTCCTTTGAAGTGTACTTCTGAAGGTAACCCTTGGCGTCACGTCTGGTGGCGGCCGCCTGGAGAACCGAGACGATGACATCCTGGACGACAGATCGGTTAGGAAATGCCTCACTGTATGTGTATGTACGCTGGATCTGGATGAGTTGGTCATGGATGACTCACTCGGTCTAGAACCTGCTTTTTTGCGTGAGGAGCAGAAGACGTAGATATCCATCGAGCTGAATGTGAATGGGCCCTGGCAACAATCGGCGTCGGCTTTGACGAGCCAGGAGACCCGCACAGCAGGCTGTGGTGATCAAGTCTGTGGTTCTGCCATGAAGAACAGGTTGGCGGCGGGTTGAATTTCGGGACCACCGAAGTTCTACAACTCCAATGGGGGCCTTGCCGGCAAAGACAGCTCCAAGCCATCATGTCAGCTCGTCGACGAGCGTCGTCATTGCCAAACTGAGCTGGCGCAATACAAGGTTTTTCTGCTGGCGGGGAAGCGGGTTCAGATGACTGGAGCTTGGATTGTCGCGGGTCTGGTCTGGTCTGGCCTCGTCTGGCCTCGTCTAACGGGGATTACCAACGTGCACTAAGCAGTCTGGTCGATAATGCGAAGAGCAGCACGTGTGTTTACCTGGGCAGACAGGAAAATACGCGTGCTGCTAGACAATGTAGGCACATTGTGTACATGCACACATAGCCATGTAGTATGCACGCATGTATAATCAACACGGTGAGCTGCTGCGGTTCACCGAACCAGGACTGAATGATACCGCGGCCAGATGTCGAGTCGAGGGTGGGTTAGTGGACGCGATGATTGAATGGCTGGCTGGGAGAGCCAGTGTATGTAGTGGGCCTAGGTAATGCCGAACCAGACCAGACGAGGAGGTACCCACCATGTTGCACGCATATCGGCATATCGAGGCCTCTGTTGCACACCGCAGACCTCCATAGGTCTCCCTTATTAGTGCGGTGCCCTGTATCTAGCCTCATATCTCAGGCATCCCGCCAGAGATCCCTACTATATATAATTTAGGTAGCAGGAGCATTCTCTATTAAATAGCAAATATATAATGCACTATTACTAAATATAATAGGTTATAAGCCCTCTATATTCTAAATTTTTTAATATTTAATATTATTATTTTTTATTTTATTTTATTATTATTATAATATTATACCTTTTTTATTAATAGAAAGCTAAATTTAGCTTATTAGATCTTTTTAGTGGATTTTATTCTATAATTTTACCCTTTTTCTTATAAGCTATTATATTATAAATATAAAAAGTATAACTATTTTTATTCTATTATAATAGGCCTATTTTTACTTTAAAATTACTATAATATTTATATAGCACTTAATTCTAAATAAACTATAATAATCCTTATAAAGTAGTTCCTTAAAACTAGCTACTTTTAGTAGTTTTTACTAGCTTATATACTAGAAACTAAATAGGTAGAGAATATTATAGGAATAATTATATAAGGTATAAAAGTAATAGCTATACTAATACTAATATAGGGTTATAGTAATTATATAAATAATAATTAAGTATTAAAAGTAATTAATTTATTATAATAAAAATAAAACTATAAATCTATAGCTTTATATTATAGCTATAGTAATATTATTACTACTTTATTATTTACTTTACTTTTTTTAACTTAGTCTTTATTTCTTTATTAATATTATTATTATTAAGTTCTTTTACTCTTTATTACTTATAAGTTATACTATTATTAGTATTTTATATTAATACTATAATAATACTATAAGTAACCTATAGAATATAGTTATTTTTCTTTAAGGTATTTATAATATATATAAGCTATAGTAGTATTTTAGTTTAAATAGCTAATATTTTTATATTATTATTACTATAAATTTATAATAATATACTTACTTTTTTAATTATATTAAAGGTTTTATTAATTCTATACTTTACTACTTTTTAAGTAATATTATATATAGTTTTTTACTTTAAATTAATACTATATTAATATTAATTTAGTTCTATATTATACTTATATTAATAGTTTTCTTTATAGCTTTATAATTCTAATAATTAGGAATATTTTTTATTTTATTTTAATAAGTAAATAAATTATATAATTATATATTAATTAGCTACTATAGTAGTATTAACTTAGACTTAACTTATTTTATAATATAGCTTTTTAGCTATAATATACTTATAATAAAAACTCTTAATATTTATATTAATTAGTAGTAAAACTAAGGTAAGTTTATACTAAGCTTTTTACTTTAAGTATTATAGTATAATTTATATATATTCTTAGTATAAATAAAGTAAGAAGTATATAGCTAAATATATATAAAACTAAGCTATTAATAAATTAATAGTAGTATTAAATTAATATAAAAGTAATATTTATATCTTTTTTATTAGCTTAAGACTTATTTATTTTTTATAGTAATTTTTATAGTATTATAATTTTTTTTATTTATTTTTTAGTATATTATTAAACTAAAGCTAATATAATAATATAGTAAGGAAGGAATTAAAAATATACTTATATTTATAGAAAGATTATAAAAAAAAGAAAGGAAAGAAGTCTTTATTAAAAGAAAATAACCTTTTTATAATACTTCTCCCCCTCTTTATATAACTACTAGGTAGCTATTAATAGTTTATATAGCTACTATAGTAGTTATTATAGCTAGACCTTATACTTAACCCTAGGTTAGGACTATAGAGCCTTTATAATAGTAATATAGTAATTAACTAAGCTGCTTAGGCCTAGATAATTCTTACTTATATTCTAGGAAAATATTACTATACTTCTTTAGTAATGCTAGTTATATTTAGCTAGTAATATACCTTTCTCTTATAATTAATACTAACTATAGGGCCTTAGTAGCCCTAGTATATAAATACTATAATAATATATAGGTTTTTCCCTTTATACTAGGGTTTTTTCTATATAGTTCAAGTAGCTAAGGTACTAGACATTGGGCTAGTTAGTAGCCTATCTAGAGTATTAATATTATTATTATAGTTACTTACTAGCTATAAATCTAAATAAAAGCTTTTATGTAACTTATAATATAGAAAATATACTTTAAGTTTTATAATAAAAATAGTAAAAATATAATATTTAATACTAGTTTATAGCTATAAATAGCTATAAGCTATTTTAATAGTTTATTATAGTAAGGGTACTTATAAAAGAAAGTTTTCTTTTTTTCTTTATATACTTACTAACTTTATTAATAAATTTAGCTTATAAAAGAGGGCTTATAAGCTACTTTTTATTTTCTATATAATTTATTTATATAGAAAAATATAAAATAAACTTATAGCTATATAAATAAGGTACTAATATATATATTTTTTAGTTTTTTACTTAAAATACTATATACTACTTAAAAATATTAAAAATAATCTAAATATACTATTTAAAAGCCCTAATTTTAGTTATTTAGAATTTTATTATAAGATTTTTTATAAATCCTTAGTTATTTTATAAAGTAGCCTTAAAGCTAGTTATAGGGTTACTAGATTAGCTAATATAAGTAGCCTTTTTTTCTTATATTTACTTTTTAATTCTATAGTATATAACACTTTAAGTTATACCAAAAAAAATTTAGAATTTAATTTTAAGAAAGTTATTATTTATAGCTATTAAGCTAGGCTAATAGCTATTATATATACTAAAATAAGGGTTATTTAATTAAATAATCTAAGAAAAGTAGGTTCTTATAGCTATTAAATTTACTAACTAATTATAGACTAGAAAGTTAATAGTGTATACTTATATATAATATAGCTAAGTTACTTTAAGCTAACTTCCCTCTATAAAGCCCTATATCAAAGGCCTATAATAAGGCACTAATAACTAGGAAAAACCCCTAAAAATACTATTTTTTTTAATACTCCCTCTAAAGAATTATTATAGCTAGTAATTATAGAAAATTAAAGAAAAAAGTAAATTAAAAGAAAGATAAATTAGTATAAAATCTAGAAAAACTTATAAATAAAAATTGATAATAAATCTAAAAAGCCCTACTTTAGGGCTCTAAAATAATTATATTTACTATAGTAAAGTATAGTAATTTAGTTAATAATTACTTATTAAATATAAAGAGTGTATTTCTTCTTATTTTAGTAATTATTTTTAATTTTTAATTATTTTTATTATTTTTAGCTATTAACTAGGCTAATTTTATAAATAAATTTATAGAGAAGGTGCCCTATAATTAGAGGGGTGCTAGGCCTATAAGATCTAGGAATAGTATATATATCGGACTAGATAGGGGCTTAGTTAGCCTATTAGCTAGTATCTTCTTAGTATCTAAGTAAGTATAATAGATTTAAGCTAGTAGCTCAGTCCCTAAGAGAGGGCTATGCCGGGCTATAACGGGCCTAGGGCGGGGTATAACAGGCCTAGGGCGGGCGAGGTATAGGCATAGCTTATATAATATAAGGACCTAGGTTATGCCCTAAGTGTATAACCTAGGGATATATATATATAGTATAGTATAGTATAAGTAGGGAAAGGATTCTTTCCCTTTTTTTTTATAGTTATTAATAACACTATTATTGCTAGAAAGCAGTAGCCTTCTAGGCTAGACTATAATAGTAAGCTATCTTAGCTAGCCTAGCTAAGACTTATTATTAGTTATAGTGGAATTTTAGAAGGGTATGCTTAGTATAGCTATAAAGTGCTAGATTATAAACTATCTTTATAGCACCTTAGTTATTATAAAAGATCTATATAGAGGGTTTTATAGAGCATTTTAGCTTCTTAAATATTCTCTAAAGCTACTATAGCTCTTTAAAAGTCTTATAAATTATATTAAACTAAGCTTTTATAGTTAATAAAGCTATAGTTTTAGCTTTCTTTAATTTCTAGCTTATAGGGCCTTTAGCTAGCTTAAAAAAATAAGTATAGGTAGATTTTAAAGAGGCTTTATTACTTATAAAATCACTATTATAAAATCTAACTAAACTAGAGCTAGTAGTATTTTTCTTACTATTATTATTAGGATTTCCCTTATAATAAATAGCTAAATTCTATATACTTAATAGTTATTTTAGTAGGTTTTTAGCAGCATTTAGGTGCTCTAAATATAGGCTTATTAGTATTATTAATAGTAGCTATAGTATAAAAGCAATATAAGGTTTAGTAAGTAATATTAGGTATATTATAGTGCTAATAATACTCTAATATTCCTTAATTTGCTTAGCTTTTAATTTCTTAGTAAGCTATATCTATAGGCATCTAGGCTATATAGAAATTCTAATAGATTTATAATTAACTAGCTTAAATTAAGATAATACCTCTTATATATATATTATTTTTAATATATCTTTAGAATTAAATTCTTTTAATCTCTAATAATTTAAACCCCTAGGAAGAATTCTATAGGGCCCCTATCTTCTATAGGGTAGGATATACTAAATCTTAATTTACTTACTTTTAGGTCTTAGGTTTAGGGTAATTAGCTAGTTTTTCTTTAGCTTTTTACTAAGCCTTATAGTAGATCTCTCTTACTAAAGCTACTTAATTAATATTTATTTTATTTGTTACACTAGCTGTCTAAGCAATTTATGCTTAGCTATATCTAGAACCTCTGCTCCTAAATTTTATCTAGTTAAGGAAAACCTTATTAGGTTACTAATTAGCTAGCTAGCTAATTAGTTAGTTACCTAATAGAATAAAAAACCTTACTAAATATATTTATTTTTTAACTACTTTAAGCCCTGCTTTTCTTCTTATAAAATCCGGTTTTTCTTTAATTACCCTATACCCTACATTCTACTAACAACCCTCCCGTTCCCTACTTTTTTTATTTTAATTCTATTTATTTTTTTTTTCTAGTAATTATAGCTATAAACTAGCTCTATAACCTAAGAGCTAGGGGGTGGTTCTACTTATTTATAGTATAGAAGTAGCTAATCTATATTACTTAGTAAATAAGGAAAAGTAAGAGAACTAGACTTATTTTTCCCTACTTACTAAGCACTAATTAGCTAAAAAAAGTTAGCCCCTTACCTTTTTTAGCTAATTAAAGTCTAGTTTTTCTTAGTATACCTTATATAATATACTAAGAAAAACTATGCCCTATATAGGAATTAAACCTACTGCCCCTAAAAGGGTCACCACAGCGCATAACTAATGCGCCACGGGGTTAATTAATATTTATAATATCTAGAATTTTCTTAATTTCTTTTAGTGGATTTTTAGCTATATTATTTATATTAACTTCTTTAGCTAATACTAGCTCCCTAGGACCTAGAAACTAACTAATCTCTATATTAACTATTTAATTATAAGCTATAGTATAATTCTTATTAAGAAAACTAGTATTTAATAGATTTTAATTACTCTTTCCCTTTAAGTAATTACTTTTTATAGTAAGTTTTAAGGGGTTTTTATAAGAAAATTTATCTTTTCTTAGAGATTTATTCCCTATAAAATACCTAAAAAAGCCTAAATTATAAAGCCTATAAATCCTATAATTTTTATATAGCTAGTCTTAGTTAAAAGTCTTTTAAAAGAAATATAGATTAAAAAAGTCTTAAATCTTAGTATAGCTAGTACTTTTTTATTTATTATTTTAAAAGCTAGCTTATAAGCTTTAAGTCTTTTTCTAATAGAATTAGGACTTTATAATATAAGCTAATAGCTCTTAAAGCACTAAAATTAGGCTTTAATACCTAATTTTATAAAGTAAAGGTAAGTAACTATACTAGGCTTTATTATATAGTAGAATTTATAGTTAAATTAATTAAATTAATAATAATAAAAATAATAAAATTCTATAGAAAAAGCGGTAAGCTTAATTACTATATAATAGCTTATAGTTTATTAAGAATAACTTTAATAAAATACTTTATTAAGCTATTTTACTTATAAATATAAGGAAAAGAAGTAGTAAATTTTATTTCCTTTTTAGCTAATTATTTCTAGCTTTAAGAATTAATTTTATTATTTTTATTAAAATAAAAAGATTTAAAAGAAGTACTAAAATTAGATTTTAGTAACCTAAAAAATCCTTTTATAATAAAAAAATAGTATTTCTCTCTTTATTTAGCATTAAAAAACACTATTTATATTAGGTTTTTTTACTTACTAAAATAAGGTATATAGAGCACTTATTATAAAGTATAGGGCTTATTTTTACTTTATTTCCCTTTAGTCTATTTAAAGCCTTAGGGGGGTTTATAATTAGATTTTTAAATAGTCTTTTAACTACTTTTATTTAATTATATACTAAATAGTTAAAATCCTTATTTTTAACCTTAAATAAGTTAGGTATTTCTTTAGTTATTATAGAGATGTTTTTAAGTAAAGGGAACCTAATATACCTTAATTTAATATACTAAATTCTATCTAATTTTAGTAACTTTTAAGTACTAGGAAAGAAGGAGCTAAATTAGATTTTAAGCTCTTAGAGTTATTAAAATCCCTTATAATTTCTTTTATTTTACTAGCCTAAATTAGCTTTTATAAAGAAAGCTATACCTTTATTGTTACGCGACGAAGCGTGACTAATTGTAGACGGAATAGTAGGGACGAATCTAATCTAAGAGTTTAGCCGGAATTAGGCTAGGCTTTAGTAAGTAGAATTATAACTAATATAGTAAGGTAGTTAGGGACTATTATTAAAGCATTATAAATTATACTATACTTTATAGTAAATTTACTACTAAATTAATATATAATTTATATGTAATGGATTTAAGCTTAATGCTTGGATCTAGGCTAGAGCCTGGACAGAGCTATGGTAGCAGTAGGTTATATAACTATAGAGCATATAAAAAGACCTAGTTATATTTAAGTAGAGGTAGTGCTAATAAAGAGAAGGAGCCTTTTTTCCTTATAGTTAATAATAACTTTATTATTACTAAAAAGTAATTACCTTTTAAGCTAAACTATAATAATTATTAACTATTACTTATAATACTCTATAAATAATAGAAATAGAAATAATAAATAGATTTTAATTATATAGGCCTCTTAGCTATAATAAATAAAATATAGAAATTACTATACCTATAAAAATTATTAATATAATAAGTAGTATAGCTTAAAGAGCTATACTAATAAATACCTATAATAATACCTATAGTAGAACTAGCTATATTTAGTTAGGCTCTAGTAAATTTCTTTACTAAAGAGAGAGTTAAATATAAACCCCTTTTAATAAGTATACTTTATAATAATAATAAAGTAGCATTCTAAGCTTAGTAAAGCCTTATATCCTATAAACTATAGGCTAACTTAGACTTTATTAGTAATAACTATAATAAATAGTTCCTTATATATTAAAACCTTAGTCTAAAAATATAGGTATAGATTATACCTTTCTTTAAGTTAAAGAATACCTTTTATTATAATTTTAACTACTTCTTTAGGTATTTTAATACTATATATATAGATTCTTACTAGGAGAAGAGAGCTATCTCTAAGCTTAACTAACTTAAATAATATTTAAATAAATATTTTATAGACTTCTATATTTATTTTAAGTAAAAGCTAGTCCTTATAGAAGGAATTAATTAAGCTAATATAGTTAAGCTTATAAAGCTCTATACTATACTTAATAAATAAATAAGGGACTATTATATTAAGTAAAATATACTATATATAAACTATAATGCTATAGTAGCTTATTACTATAGCATTACTCTTAATCTTAATTCTTACTATTTAGAAAAGAGAGCTAAGGCCTACTATTATTAGCCCCTAGGCTATAATATTAAAGGGAATATTATAATAATAAGTATTAACTTAATAGGCTTCTATGCTATATTTAGTGCCTTTTAATTAAAGAAAAGCTTTACTTAAGAATATACCTAATAGGTATTACTTAAAATAATAAAATAATAAAAGGCTAAGGATTAATGCCTATAATATAAAGGTATAGAATACTATATATTTAACTATTATATACTTCTATTTTATTATTTTACCTAAGGGGTTAATATTTAGGTTTATAAACTTTTTAATAAAGAGGTAAAGTAATAGAAAGTAAAAAAAAATAACCCTTTAGTATAAGTCTTTATAAAGGGGGTAATAATAGCTATATTATAAATACTTATATATACTTAAATAATATAGAAATAGACTATAAAGATATTAAAGAAAGTATAGAAATGCCTCTCTTTTTACTACTAATTCTTTATAATAGCTTCTTTTTTTTAATAGTATAAATAAATAGTAAGTATAATAGTTTTATAGTTATAAGTAAATATATAGCCTAAAAGTATAGCTTTCTATACATTTCTCTTATATAACTATACTTAGCCTAAATAGCTATAGAGGTTATACTATAGCCTTTATATAACTCTAGCTAAATACTATAGGTTATATATATAATATACTTTTAAGTAAATATTAATAGCTAGTTATTTCTAGTCTTTACTTACATTATTCTAGGGCTTATATATAATTATATTTTAGAGTTACCTTAGCTAGCTTAAAATAATATTATATTATATATAAAAAAGTGGTTGCTAACTATAGAGATATAGGGTAATTTCTAGGTCTATGCTTTTAACTAAAGAACTATAAAATACTCTATATATATAATTCTAGGATTAACCTATACTGCCTTAGTCTATAGGGTAAAGAAAATAAAAATATTAGTATAGCTCTTAGCTATAAGCTTAAAAGAGATTAATACTATTTTATTAGCATTAATAATACCTAACCTAGTACTTACTAATAACCTTAGGTCTAAGCTCCCACTATAGCTATATAACTTTATTAACCTCTTTAATAAGGCTAAGGCTAATACCCTACCCCCCTATAGAAATAAATTAAATTATTATATTAAGCTATAGTAAAGTAAGAATAGCTTTATATAAAAGCTTTTATAGGCCTCCCTTTATAATATACTATATAATTACTTACTAGAAATATAGAAATAGATTATTAACCTTATAAATAAGGGCTAAATTAAAGCCTTCTTTTCTTTAGCTATAGTACTAATACTTTTAGTAAAAAAAGCTAAAGAAGAGTAGTGGTTTTATATAGACTATTATACTCTTAATAAAATTATAAACTAAAACTACTATCCCCTTTTACTAGTAAAAGAAATACTATATTCCCTAGCTTATATATATTAGTTTATAAAGCTTAATATTTAAGTAGTGTTCTATAAGTTATATATTATAGAAGGAGATAAGCACCTTACTACCTTCTATATTAGGTTTAGTCTCTTTAAGTAGCTAGTATACCCTTTTAGCTTAGCTAGTACCCTAGTAACTTTTTAGTAGTATATTAATAGGGCGCTAGAAGATATATTAGGTAACTATACTATAGCTTACCTTAATAATATTCTTATTTATATAAATAGATTATAATAGAATTATATATTCTATATATAGAAGGTTCTTAGATACCTATACTAAGCTAGCTTAAACCTAGATATTAAAAAGTATAGCTTTACTATAAAGAAGGTTAAATACCTAGGATTTATTATTTAAATAGAATAAGCCCTATACCCTAACTCTAAGAAAATTACTGCTATTTATAACTAGGAATTCCCTAAATATATATAGAAGGTATAAAGTTTCCTTAGCTTTATAAACTTTTATTATAAATTTATACTAAACTTTACTATAGTTACTAAGCTACTTTTAGCCTTAATAAAGAAAGGCATACTCTTTCTATAAATAGATAAATATAAAGCTACCTTTTAATAGCTAAAGAATATATTTATTACTTACTCTATTTTAGTATAATAAAATTCTAACTAAAATATAGTAATTAAGTTTAATATATTAAGTAAAGCATTAAAAGGCTACCTTTTATAGTAAAATATTAAGAGTATTCTTTACTTAATAGTATATTACTTTATTTACCTTATATTAGCTAAGAAGAATTACACTATTTATAATAAGAAGCTACTAAGTATTATATTATACTTTAGAGTATAGTTAGCTAAGCTATATAGAATAGTTTAACTATTTATAATTCTAATAAACTATAAGAACTTAGAGTATTTTATAGCATTATAGACTATATTTAAGTAGTAAGTATAATAGATAGAGTTCTTATCTATATTTAATTACTATTTATAATACTATTTAGGGATATAAGCCTCCTACCCTAATATGCTTTCCTATTAAAAATAAAATATATAAAATAAGGCCTTACCCCCTTAAAGTATTCTTTAGCTCTTAATAATCTTATATATTACTAGTGTAGTAAAACACTAGTTAGGCTCTATATATAAGGACTCTATATTATATAATTTATTATTATTACTAGAGTAAAGAACGCTGCCTCTAAGCTAATATATCTTTACTAATAATTATATAGCTAACTTATAGAACTAGGGTATAGTATTAAATAAGTCCTACTAGGCTAAGCTAAATAATATTATATATAGCCTAAGGAGCTTCTCTAATACTACTACCTTATAATAGTAAATTACTAAGTATATAACTAATACTTATAGGGCACTCTCCTTTTATAGCTATTTTTAAGTACTAAAGTATAAGCTATTTATAATATAATTAATCTAATATTCTTATAACTCTTTAATGCTTAGCTACCTAAGAAAAAATACTACCTTTTAAGCCTTATATTAGAAGTACTATTAGAATAGTATATTTATTAATATAGCCTATTATATATATAATTACTACTACTATAAAGAGTAAAAGAGCTAATGCCTATAGTAGGGCTTACTCTAACTAATCCTAGCCCTAAATAAATACTAATCTTAGATATCTATAGACTTTATAACTAATTTACTAGTAGAAGATAAAATAAGCCTTAAATACCTTATAGTAATTATTAACTAACTCTCTAAGTTTATTTAGCTAAAGATAATAATAAGTATAAATGCCTTAGCTTATACTAAATACTTTCTTTACTACTAATAGTAGTTTTATAGCTTTCCCTTCTAAATTATATTAAACTAAGGCTTAGACTAAATAAGCGGATTTTAGTTATCTTTATATAATTTTACTAGGGTATAATATCTACTATTAATAATATACTACTTATAAACTAATAGTAGTATAAAATACACTAACTAAGAGGTATAGGCTATTCTCTATATAGTTATAGCTTTCTTATAGTTTAATTAATTTAACTACTTACTTACTTATTAACTTATACTTAATAATAAAGTCTTATTTATAATAGAACTATTAGCCTATATAGCGCTATATAGCTTTAATATTAACCTAGTTTAATATATACTAGCTTTAGTTAGAAGCCTTATATCCCTAAAGGGTTAGGTAATCTTATTTCTTAAATATATATATAAGGGTATATAACTTATATAAGCTACTATTAACTTTATGTAATAATACTAATAAAATATAGCTAATTAATTCTAGTATTTAGCTAAGTAATATTAAGTAAGTAACTTTATATAGCTTAACCTTTAATATATTTATTCTAGCTAACTAAGTAAGAAGCTTAAGTAAGTTATAGCTAAATACTATATTATAAAAGTGCCTTTACTACTTATAGTTTATCTTAATATACCTAGTAGTATATACCTAGTCTTCTATATTAATCTTATAAAGTAGGCTTCTAAGAACCTATTGCCTTTATAAGTCCTATTAAACTCTTAACTAAGGCTATATTTTCTTTTTCCTAATACTAATTCTAAGCTTACTAAGTTTACTATAAAAGAAATTTTTATAGCTAAGAATGCCTATAGTTATAAGTAATAATATAATATACTAGTTAAATAGTTAGGATATATATAGCTAATATAGAAGCTACTAGAAAATTTTCTTAATATAAAAGTATTAGTATACTTTAAATTATAATTAAGTAATTCCCTTATAAGTAATAAACTATATTAAATATTTAGAAATATTCTTTTAACCCTATTTTAAGGGGTAGCTATACCTCTATATACTAGTACTATATTATAAAATTACTACTTCTATAGTGCTTATTAAGCGCTAGCTATTATTTCTTTATTTTTAATAACTTAAAAAAAGAGAGGGTTTATTATAAGTAATAAAACCTATAGAGATTTTAAGTATAGGCTTAAGCTATAGCTAGTTATTATTAAAGGTAGTAAATAGTCTTCTTTTACTATATACTACTTTTAGTAATATTATAAGGTTTTAAAGAGCTTAATATAATTACCTTATTATAGTATAAAGTCTTATAGGGGGTAATAGTAAGTATAAAGCTAGGAGCTAGAGTTAGGGTAATAAACTACTACTTAGTAATAGCCTATAAGTTAATAAACTACTTTATATAGTTCTAGAAGTCTTAGGTTAGTATAACCTTAGTTACTTTCTTATTATTATTAGCTAGGATTATAGTAATTTTAATAATAAGGTTCTATTTTATTATATTTACTATATTATAAGTAATATAATAAATAATAGGGTAAGTAATAAAGATTTTCTTTTTCTAAAAGTAGGGCCTCTTTACTACTTAGTATACTATATAAGAAGTTTATAGGCTATACTTATAGTTAAAGAATCTATTTCTTATAGTATAGTTATAATAAAACTAGCACCCTATATACTTCTATATAACTAGAGTATACTTCTTATTTTCTAACTCTAATACTACTTTATAATAGCTTATAACCTTATAGCTAGAGCTAAAGGGGTTAGGGGGGGGGAGGTATACTAGTAGTAGCTAATATATTTACTAAATTAATAAATTAATATAATAGTAACTAAGAATATTAAGGTATAATATACTAGCTCCTAGTAGGAGTTATTATAGCATTAGACTTAGTTATAGCTATTACTTAGTAAAATATAAAAAAGCAGAGGTAGTTAAATTAAATAAAGGATTTATACTACTAATATAAGGGTTTTAATAATAATAAAAAAAGAAGGAAAGAATAGAAAATATATAAAATAGAGTTATATTTATATATATAAATAAGGGTAAGAGAGTATAGTTATATAGTTAGAGGGAGGGCTAGGGACTATATTTTTAACTAAATTTATTACTAACTATATACCTATAGTACTAATACTTATAATAGTGGATTTTATACTAAATTACTTTATAAATTAAAACTATATAAATATATAGTAGTAATAGATTAAGAAGTAGTTTTAAATTAAAGTTTAGGGTCTTACTATCTCACTCTAAATATTAATTACTATAGAAATATAGGTAGGAGAGGGGCTATATAATAGATTTAAGCTTAATACTTAGATCTAGGCTAGAGCCTAAATAGAGCTATAGTAGTAGTAGGTTATATAACTATAGAGTATATAAGAAAACCTAGTTATATTAGAGTAAAGGTAATACTAATAGAGAGAAGGAGCCTTCTTTCCTTATAGTTAATAATAACTCTATTATTGCTAGAAAGCAGTTGCCTTCTAGGCTAGACCATAACATTATAATAGAATTATAAGGGAAATTAAAAGAAAATTCTATCTATAAATAAGGTATTTTATTTTAAGAAAAGAGAGTAGAAAGATAAGTCTTAGTTTAGTAATAATACTAGTTCCTTATTTAATTTATTTTTAATCTAACTATAATTTTCTTACCTAATTATTATTATTATTTAAAAAACTATTATAATATTCTAAAACTTTTACTATATAATTATCTAAGAAGATATTATAATTAAACTATATTAATAGCTGTATAGTAAAAGTTATATAATATTATAACTAAATAAATTATTATTTTAAGATTTATAATAAAGTAAAAGTACTACTAAAAAAATAATAATAAAAGAGTAAGTAGTTTAATAATAAATTATATAGCTTAAGAAGTTATAATATCTTTATATTTATAAATATAAACTTTAGAAAGAACTATAAAGTTATTAGACTTTAGTATAATATAGAAGTAAATAATAATTATTTAATAATTTATAAAGTAGTTAAGAAAAAAAAATTAAAGTAAATAATATAGAAAAACTAAGTTTAAATACTAATCTTTAAAAATAAAAAAATTAAATTAATAATCTTTAAAAAGTATTTAATAAAGTACTTAAGTAATATTATAAGGATTATTAAAAGATTATTCTAGTATATAATTATATAAAAGTTAACTATTAATTAAAATAGAATTACTTTATTAATAAAAAACCTAAGAAAAAAAAAGATTAAAAAAATAATTAAAATAGGTTTATTAAATAGACCTATATTTTTATTAAAGATTTAAATAATTAAGAAGTTTAATTAGCTTAATAACTTAAAATTACTAAATAGAGAGAAACTTAAAGCTCTAGAGATTTTTATATCTATTTAAACTTACTTAAAAAACATTTTCTATAAAAACTAAAAGTATAAAAAATACTTTAGTATTTTATAAAACTTTAAGAAAAGCTATATAATTATATTAAATTATTAGCTATAATTATATTAAAAACTTAAAAAGAAATAGTAAAATTAGCTATATATTTTTAAAAAGCTTTATAAATATAATAAAAATATAAAAGACTAGTAAAGAGTTTAATAAAGATAAGTAATTAAGTATCTTTTATAAAAAGAAATAATTATTAAAATAAATATTATAATTCTAAAAAGAATTAAAATACTAAGAAATATTAGGAAAAGTATAATTTAAAAAAGACTAATAATAAGTATTTAAAGAAAAAAAATAATAAAATAACTATTATTTATTATTATTATAATAAAGAGAGATATATTTAACCTAATTATTTAAAACTTATAATAAAGAGAGTAAGTATAATAATTAAAAAGAATAAGAAAATAAAATTAAAAAAGAGAAGAAATTAAGTATAATATTTAATACTTAATTAAAATACTACTAAGAGTAGTATTTTAATTTAAGATTAAAGTTAAGGTCTTAGTATAAAAAACTTATAAAATAAAAGTATATTTAAATACTTATACTAAGATTAATATAATTAGTTTAGCCTTAGCTATAAAATAAGGGCTAAAAAAAAGAAAGAAAATAAATATATAATTAAAATAATAAATAATAAAAGTATATATATAAAGAATATATAAATACTATTACTATTTCTAGTTAACTTAAAAGAAATATAAAAAGAAATTATTTAATAATATATTAGTATTAATACTAAAAAAGAGTTAATTCTTTTAAAAATACTAACTTTTAAAAATTTAGATATTTTCTTATATTTTTTTATATATTAATAGTAGTTTAATTTAAAGTAAAAATATTTTATATTATTAAATACTAAACAGTTATTAAAAAAAGCTACTATATTAACTTATATATTTATAGTATTTAAGAATATAAAACTATTACTTTTTAAAGAAGGAGATAATACTTAAAAAAAACCTATATTTCTTAGTACTATTTTAAAAGAATTAGAAAGTTTTTAAAATATATTAAAAACTAAATTAGTAAAAGATTTATTAGTATATTAAGATACTAATTATATTATTAAATTAAAACTAGGCATAATATTACTATATAGTTTCCCTTACCTATTATTATTAGTAAAATTAAAAAGCTTATAAGAATATTTAAATAAAAATCTAAAACTTAGTTAAATTTAATATTTAAAAAGCCTAGTAAAGGCACTAATTTTATTTATTTTAAAGAAGAATAAATTATTTTAATTATATATTAATTATTAAGATTTAAATAAAGTTTTAGTTAAAAATTAATACTTATTATTACTTATTATAGAAATTTTAGATTAAATATTAAGAGTAGCTATTTTATTTAAATTAAATATTAAAGAAGCTTATTATTATATATAAATTAAAAAAGGTAATAAGTAAAAAATAGCTTTTTAAATAAAATATAAGCACTATAAATATTTAATAATACTATTTAAATTAACTAATATACTAGCTATATTTTAATACTATATTAATTAAGCATTATATAGGCTTAATAATATTATTTATATTATTTATTTAAATAATATTTTAGTATTTTCTAAAATATAAAAAGAATATACTTAATATTTAAAATAGGTTTTTAAATAATTATATAATACTAATTTATATATTTATAAATTAAAGTGTAAGTTTTATAAGAAATAAATTAAATTTCTTAGATTTATATTATTAAAAAATAAAGTTAAAATAGATAAAAAATATATAGCTATTATTATATAATAGCCTAAATTAAAAATATTTTAAGATATTTAAGTCTTTCTTAGTTTCTATAATTTCTACTAATACTTTATTTAAGGATATTTATTAATTACTACTCCCTTAATAGTATTACTAAAAGAAAGTAAAAATAGTAAAAAACTAGGGTTTATAGAACTTAATAATTAAGAATAAATTACGTTTAAAACTCTTAAAAAAGCATTTATATAAGCACTTTTATTATATTATTTTAACTTTAAAGCTAATATTTAAATTAAAACTGTTGAAAATAACAGCATTTTCAGGGGTCTTCCCTAGTTATTAGTGCCCTATTATAGGCCCCTAATACTGGGCCTTATAGGGGAAGTTAGCCTAAGGTAACTTAGTTGCATTATATATATGTATACACCACTAACTTCCTAGTCTATAATTAGTTAGTAAGTCTAATAGCTATAAGGACCCACTTTTCTTAGATTATCTAATTAGATAACCCTTATTTTAGCATATATAATAGCTATTAGCCTAACCTAATAGCTATATATAATAACTTTTATAGAATTAGATTCTAACTATATTTTTAGGTATAACTAAAAGAGTTATATACTATAGGATTAAAAAGTAAATATAAGGAAAAAAGGCTGCTTATATTAGCTAACCTAGCTACCCTATAACTAGCTTTAAAGCTAATTTATAAAATAACTAGGGATTTATAAAAAGTCTTATAACTAGATTCTTAGTTATTAGAATTAGGGCTTTTAAATAATATATTTAAATTATTTTTAATTTTTTAAGTAGTATATAGTATTTTAAAAAAGGAACTAAAAAATATATATATTAGTACCTTATTTATATAGCTATAAGTTTATTTTTTTATTTTTCTATATAAATAAATTATATAGAAAATAAAAAGTAGCTTATAAGCTCTCTTTTATAACTTAAATTTACTAATAAAGTTAGTAAGTATATAAGAAAAGAAAGAAGATTCCCTCTTATAAGTGCTTTAATTATAATAAATTATTAGAATAGCTTATAGCTACCTATAGCTATAAACTAGTACTAAATATTATATTTTTACTATTTTATTATAAAATTTAAAGTATATTTTCTATATTATAAGTTATATA
>SRPZ01000088.1:0-100327 GCA_018360255.1 Claviceps maximensis
AAAAAAAAAAAAAAAAACAAAAAAAGGAAAGAGGAAAAAGGAAATAGGAAAAAAGAAATTTTGAGCCTCTCGTAGCCTCGACTCGGCTGTCCGAAGAAGGCTTGGGTCGAGGGCGATGCATGTAGGTACACACTCCATGATGGGATCATGGTGCTATGACCCTGCTTTGGCAGCATGAGGCCGCTCGAGATCCGCACTGGGCTGGGGGCACCTCTGACGATTCTCGTCTGTTTTTGGTGTGATCGGAGACGACAGCCGTGCCGGTGGGGAGTATCTTCGGCGACAGCAGCAACTAGGCCAAGAACAGACGATGTAGTCTTGCACGTTGTATGCATTTCCCATCAAGAGATGCTGCTTTTTTTTCTTTCTTTTTTTTTTTCTTTTTTAATTCGTGTCGTTACTCACGGTTGAGCAACGAGAGACTAATCAAGGCCCTTGACAGGATAGAACCACAATCATCCAGGTACCGCCACATTATGTATCCCCAGTTAGGCGGGTGGTACCTCGTGCGTCCCGGTTCTCAAACATTGATCCGGTGCTGCGCCTTTATATACAACGTGCTGGGCCAGCCTCGCCAGTGGGTGTATGTACAGACGTATACATATACAGCACACCGCACCGGCAGTCCAGGGGCTCAGGGCCATGCTGGACATTTGGGCGTATGTACATATGTACATATGGTTCTGGTGCAAAAGGGGCTGCAAACTAACAACGACCCACTGCCGTGTGCACAGGCTGAAACGGTGGAAATTGGGAGCCGGAGCAGGGAATTCAGGCGGGTTCGAGTCTATTCACCATGGGTGGCGGCTTGTCTGCATTCCTCCTCCCTTGGGTCATGCGTTGCCACCATCTGGCGTCACATTCCTGAGCCTGGCAACAGACTTGTCGGGCGAATTGGCCTGGCCCAGCCACTATGCAGCCGCTATGGCGTCCGGCAGGAGCCAGCCAGTCCGTCAGGATTCAGGGACCGGGGACCAGGGACCAGGGACCAGGAAAGGGAGGAAGCGGCCTCCAGGCTGCTCCAGCTGTCGACTCCAGTCTCGGCGCTGCGTTCATGCCATACGAGGTACCTAGGTACCTGCTTGGGCGACTCCCAGACTGTTCTCCTTCTGGCTCGCCCCCCTATCCCTGTCCCCATGCCTCCTCCGCTCCCAGCCCAGCCCAGGTTCCGCCAATCATGCCCCGTCTGCCCTAGTCCGCGCACAGTCCATTCGTCATCAAACGTCCAAGCTGGTCAATCTGTCTGGTCCGAAATCCTCAGACTGGGGGGTCCTGATGGGCTCAACTCTCAACGGCCTGCCTACCTACCTACTGTATGTACCTGGTCTGATCGCTTTCCATCGCTCTCGCAGACTGGGCCCCCTTCGCCCTTGGCCGTGCTAGCACTGCACCGGCACCTGGCCGTCAAATCCCTCCTCGACATCCACCCTCCCACACACGCGCCACCACCGACGCTCCCGCGACTCGTGCCCACGATTTGTCCCACGACTCGATTGCGACTATAGCCGATTCGACACTCTCCCCAGGCCCGTCTTGGAGTGAGCCGGAGGCGCTTGGCACGAATTGACCAACCTTCACTCTCATATCGACTCTGACCAGGCAAACCACCACCCACACCATCTGCAGCTGCAATCAAATGTTGGTCAATCGCGAGCCGTTGCGAATGGTCTCGTAGAACGCATTTCGTCCACCACGGCCATCCGATGCATCCCAGCAACATTTTTATGCGTCGTCGGTAGTCTGGGATTTCATTACGCACAAGTTATTCAGTTCTCGCGAAGCCCGGCCAACCGAGTGTCGAGTGTCGAGCGTCGAGCGAGAGATAGAGATCCTCGGTCAACCGAGATGAGGTCCGACGCAGCTGCGACCGCTGCTGCCGCTGCCGCCGCCTCGATTGCCCCCGACACCAAGCCCGTCCTCTCGCCGCGACCCGTGGCTCTGAATGCATCAGACTGGTTCGTCTTTCACCCTGCCTAGAAATGCCCTGTTTTGGTCAAATGCCAAACCGCTCCATCGAAGACGCCACGTCCAGACTTTTGCGCGTGTACTGCTGCGCGTATTCTGCCTCGTAACTAATCAAAGGGTCCTCAGGCTGGGAATTGATGGCAACTGGTCCACATATTCCTTTCTAGTAGGAAACCAAAATCCCGTCAATGTTCTTTTCAGCACGTCGATATCAGAATTCTGGGCCGTGAGTCCCGCGGGTTGCCCCGACAAGACGAGTAAGTCGCCGCTCTATATTTCCTCCAAGCAAAGCGAGAGGCGACTGGCTGGCTGACCGACCGACCGGGTGAAACGTAGATCAACTCGAGTGCATCAGAAATCGTGGGGGCATATATGATCCCTTCCAGTCCAAAAAATGGTCCGGATTGGGCACGTGGCAGCTCGGCCTCTCGGACCCGAGTACTGGAGCAAGCGGGCAATACGGTTTCGACACGCTTGCAGCCTCTAGTCCTATCACCGACGTTGCTTTTGGCATGTCGGACGTCTTGACGTCCGCCATTTCATCGACAGACTCTTATCTTGGCTTCTTTGGTGTTGGAATTCGGTCAGGCAGCTTCGGCGACGTTGTTGCTACGCCTCCCCTGCGCCAAGCTGTTTCATCGTTTGGATGGATTCCAAGCTACAGCTATGGCTATACAGCTGGAGCATCTTACAGTGCGTTCTACCGCCTCTTCCTCTCCCGGTGTCCCTCTCTCGCGCCCCTCCCTTCCGCGTGTTATTTTGAAGACACCACTATCAATAATTACACTAACGCAGTGCGCTTCATCAGGGGGTGTCGTCGGTTCTGCAACTTTGGGGGGGTACGACGCTTCCCGATTTGTTGAACACAACAACGTGTTTCCCATGAGTCAGGCCGAAGGCATTCCACGACTTCGTGTGCGCAGCATAGAGGCTGTCACTAAAAATGCTCCCAAGCCGCCAGGATGGGCTTCTTATGTAACCGGACCTGTGTTGAAGCCCGTCCAAAGCTTTACAGCCATCATCGACACTTCGACACCGTATCTGTGGCTCCCGCCGGCAATTTGCGATAATTTAGCCTCGACCCTCAATATTTCATATAATGATACTCTTGGCCTTTATACTTTGACAAAGGAACAATATAAACTATACACGGATAGTTTCGATTTTATGACCTTGAAGTTCGTCTTGTCGAGCAAGGACAACAATGATGATCCCAGCTCTCCTCTTACCGCGCCCGGCATCGTGAACATCACGCTTCCCCTAAGAGCATTTGTGAGCTTACTGAAGTTTCCTTTCAAGAATGGGACGGTACGGAAAGATGAATCACCAATACCGTATTTTACACTTCGAAGGGCAGCCCACGACAATTTTATTATAGGCAACGCCTTTATGCAAGAATCATACCTCATCACACAATATGATTCGGGTACTTTCTCTATACACCAAGCTGTGTTTCCCCTCGATCCTATCGGGGATGCTCAGTTACAAGGAATCGTTCAACCGCCGAACAGTCCGTTTCCGCCACCGTTCGATCCCAACGCCGGGACGGTTTCCTCGACAGGGAAAATGATTGGCGTTGCTGTAGGCGTCGTCGCCTTTCTCTCGGTCTTGGTCCTGGCCCTTTTCTGCTACAGGCGTCATAGACGACATCAGCGGGAGAGGGTCGGACACGAGCTGCGTGACACCAAGGACACGAGCTCGATCTTGACGCCAGAGGACTCCTCCGGGAGGTCCGTATCCCGGATTCTCACACGAATCGTGCCCCAAAGGCTCGCACGGCGAAGAGGCGCTCCTGCGGTTGTCCCGACGGTTGTTCCGACGGTTGTCCCGACGAATGGAGAAGTTCATGCGGAAGTTCATGCGTTTGAGGCCCCAGACTGTCAGATCTACGAATTACCTGCTCCGGTCCCTCCCGTCGAACTAGATGCCGGAGGTCCCGACGATCACTTCACTCTGAACGACACAGATTTCGACACTTACAGCACTCAAACCTTGACGGCTTACGAAATCGAACAAAGGAAGCTGGAACGACAGCTGCAAGGACCACTCCCCGAATACACGCCACCATCACATGGTTCTTATGTTCCCCAGGAGAAAACTACCATCCCTGATTTGAAGCCCTTGGAGACCAGGCAAACCGTGACTGCTGATCAGCAGCCATCACCTGCCTCGCCTGCACGGAATCGCGGCGCCGACTGCTTGATCACCACCACCAATAATAACTCTTTCGGTTTCGAGCCGTCACCAGTATCGCCTCGGGGCGATTGGAGCTACACGGATATTCCATCGCCAAGCACGATGTCACTGCGGCCCAGATCAATCTCCACAGGACGCCGAAGTAGAGGACACTCAACGACCAGTCGATCAATGTCAGTGTACTCGGATGCCGCGCCCTCAATAGTGTCCGATGCCATACCGCCTATCCCTGCATCGATCCAGAAAACCATGATTGACCAATCGAGAGTTGTATGTCTAGGTCCATTACCGGAAAACATACAACTGCCTGGCCTCGGCTCCGCTGGCAGATCGCGGACCGCCACAACGGCCGAGAGCAACGTGCCACCGGGTGGACCACCTGGTCCGACTGCTGCGGGGTGCCGTGCGTCTGTGGGTAGCTTGGGGAGTAATTTTACGGAGGAAGAAGTTGAAAGAGCCGCAGAGGAAATGCCACAGAACGGTCTTCTGTCTCGGAGCATAACCCATAAAGCAAGCTCCCCACGGTGCATGGCGACGGAGTACTCCCCTCTGTCTACACAGTCAGAGAGGTGGGGAAAGGACAAAGAGTCTTTGAACACAGAGGCTGTCAACTCATATAATTCGACCAAGAGTGATGGCACAAACCTAGGCGGCGATCTCGTCCACGTGCCACAAGTGGCAGCTAAACGCTATAGCTGGGAAGACTTATCCATAGTACTGAAATGAAGCACAAAGCACTTGGTGGTTATCATCTAACTTTTCTTTCTGCTTATTCCACCCGGGGATTCATTTTCCCTCTTTACATTTTCTTCCCGACTTTGTTTCCCGCTCAGCTTTACAATAGCGTAGGAGTTTTCTTGGTCTTTTTTTTCCTTCTCTTTTCCTTATTTTTTTTTTGTATATAAACACATTGTCCATTCACGTTGCATAGGTAGCACAGCCATCAGTCGCCCCATGCAGTGCTGCACGGGATTTAAATAGCGAAGCATAGCAACATGCACATTTCAGTGTCATGCTCTTCAATGGGGGTTATTTTCTTCTTCTTCCTTCTATTTCCCCCCCTCATTCATCATGCTGCTTATTTTCGTGATGCTTGATGTTCCCCCTCCTGCCCGCTCGAAGTGGTTTCTTTATTTGAAGGAACCCTCTTTTCCTTTTTTCTCTTTTTCCATTTTCAAGCGAAAAATGTAATGTGAAACTCGGGAGTTTTTTTTCTTTAATGTGGGTTTTTCTTCTTTTTCTTATTTACTTCTCGTGTATACTGGCTTTTTCGTTATGGGACGCGGTTGTGAGGGAGGGGTGGGGAGTAAAGTGTTTTGAGAGGAGGTTGGTGGGGTTGTGCTGGGTGGTGTGTTTGAGGGTTGGTGGGGTGAGGTGCGTGATGTATGTATGTACAATGTGTGTGTACGTTTATATCCATGTGTGTATTTATGTGTGTATCTATGTGTGTGTATATATATATCTAATATGTATATCTATATCTATATATATCTATGTGTGTGTATTATGTGTGTATCTATGTGTGTGTATATATATATATCTAATATGTATATCTATATCTATATATATCTATGTGTGTGTATTATGTGGGTATCTATGTGTGTGTATATATATATCTAATATGTATATCTATATCTATATATATCTATGTGTGTGTATGTATATGTGTATGTATATATATATATATATATATATATACAGTCTATGCGCAAAAATATAAACAAAACCCCTTATAAATACTGAACCCTATCATGTCAAGATCGAGTATACAAGGTACTAGATTTTTTAAATTATCCTTTCCCCTCGTCATCCCACGTATGCATACATGTACATTATTTTGAAGCGCAGATGAAATCTACCAAATCTCCTGCCACCACGTCATCTCATCCAGCATCTTCCTCTGCACGTGCTCCTCGCCGCGTTTGAGAAACGAATCAAAGACGGCGTGCTTGCAGGCCTCTGCCATCTTGGATGAGCCTCCGCAGACGACAACGATGGGTCGTAGGGGGATGAGAGCCGCCAGCCTCTCGGATTGCTGCTTGATGAGGTCCTGCACGTAGATCTTGTGGGGCTGGTCTCGGGAGAAGGCGGTGAAGACGAGCAGGTTGGTCTGCTGGGAGAGGGTTTGCCATTCGTCGGAGAAGAAGTAGTCGGACAGTCTGTTGCGGTTGCCGAAGAAGAGGAGGGTCTGCGGATCGGAGGCGGAGGTGGACGGTGATTGATGCTGATGGGACAGGCGCTCTTGGAGGAGGGAGCGGACGGGGGCGATGCCGGTGCCGGTGGCCAAGGCGATGAGCGGCCGTTTGGCGTTGAGGGGCCCGTGGATGGCGGACAGTACGGGCTTGATGGTGATGGAGAGGGGGGCGAGGGGCGGCAGGGATGACATGTAGCGCGAGCAGAGGCCTTGTCGGGGCTTGCGGAGGATGGTCCGGTATTGGACGAGCGCGATGAGGAGTTGTATTCTGGTAGATTGGTTCGGGGGGGAAGCCGAGGACGATGGTGAGGACGAGGTCGAAGAGAAGGATGGTGATGTGGCTGTGGACGGCTGGCTGTGGTTGGCGATGCTAAAGTCGCGGCCGCGTATGAGGGGGAAGACATCGAGAACTCGGTGGGCTGGCACACGGACAGAGTGAAACTCCTCGAGCACCTCGATGATGGTCCTGCGCGAGCGCGTGGCGTAGTCGAAATACTCGTCTAGGAACTCCGTCAAGGTGAACTCGAGCAGCCGGTCCCTGTGGTCCTGGTTGTCCGAAAAGTAGGATAGGTTCTTGAGGAACGAGCGCCTGGGAACGGCACTGATGTCGATATTGTGAAGCAGGATGCTGCGAAGGGTGCATGGCGATGGGGTGAAGAGGCCGGGCGGCACGGAGCACAGCGACAGGTCAAGTGGCTCGTCCGCGATGGCGTCCCACTCCATGAGGGATATGACCCTTTGGACGTCCTGAGGAAAGTTCTTGGGGTAGATCGTGACGCAGTCGCCTGGGTTGATCTGGAGGGCCTCGGGGATGTCCAAGGACACGAGACGGACGTCTTGCCAATGCGTCGGCGGTGTCATCCTCTTGTTTTCGACGAGGGTAGCCTGATGGCTCTTTGGAAGGGGAAGGAGGTCCGGCGGCGGCGCAGGGGGCAGTTCTGAGGGATGGCCATTGACGAGAGTCTTGATGGGGGCATCTATGCGTAGATTGCTCATGGCGGAGGCGAGAGAAAAGTTGGGAGGCAGCATCTCCTTGTCTGGGATGGGATCTCGACCTTGCGGGTCTGGATAATATTCCATGAGGTGCTTGCGCAAATCATCTGCCCAGCGCACAAAGCTCCCATCGATCCTGTTTTGGCTTAGACATTTGTGTGTGGAACAAGAGAGTACGGGTGTTTTTTTTTTTTTTAAAAAAAAAAAGGGGGGGGGGGGGGGGGGGGGAAGGGGTCACGTATTCGAGATGGGCCAACGAGGACATACACACCCTTCTGGGAATTGCTCATCGGCTTCGCAAGGCTCAAAAAACGTACTGGCACCAAGTTGATCCAGACGACGGATGAGCTTTCGGGCAGCCCAGTTGAATCTTTGCTTACAAAATAGTTTTTGCCTAAAATCAGCCCACTGCTCCATGATTCGATACAAGAAACGTGACCAGTATCATGATGGGGACAAAAAGAGAGAGAGGGGGAGAGAGAAAAGGCTCACTTGAGATATGTGCTGTCGCCGAGTCCGCAACATGAGTACTTCAGCCCGCTCAAGCATTCAGCAGGCAGCTTCTTACGAAGCAATCTCTTCCAGAAAGAAAGCGCATTATGAGGCATGTCGCCTTGCCCTGTTGTTGAAACGACAAAGAGAACGAGTTCATGTTGGAGGAGTTCACGCTAGAGTAAGAGTCAGTCGACGAACGGGACTCTATTTTTTTTTTCCTTCTCCCTTCTCCTCCGTCCTTGGACCTGGCTCGCTCAACCTACCAATTCTACATTGTCGAGCTCTTTCACACTGGCTCTGAAACGCAGTCTTTGACAGAGTTTGCCGAGTTCCTCCGCCATGTCCTGCGCATTGCCCGTCTCGGAGCCGTACGAGATTAAAACGGTCCTTTCTGGTTGGTCCATCTCGACAGGGAGTGGGAGCGGGAGCGGGAGCGCCTCGGTCCTGGGTGACGCGCCGGAAAAGAGCTGGATATGCAGATGCGCGCTTTATGAATGGGCGGTGGTCTTTGCGATGGTCTTGCAGACATGGAGTCGAACGCGATGAGATTGAATGACGGATGGACGCAACTAGTTGGCTTCAAGCGGCACGACTGGGCAGCGGAAGCGGGTCCGATGCTGGGCTCTGATGCCGGCCGTGTGGCGTTTACCAGGCCAAGCACACACATTATAGATCCAAATATCAATGCATCGCATCGCATGGAGAAGTCCGTCGGTCATGTTCAGGACGCGATAGACTGGGTACATGGGAAAATTACGAGGCAAATGCCTGTGCAGTATATGGATCCAAGCCCATTCGGCGTTTGCAGCAATAGACATTGACATGCAGAAAAGCAATTGCCAGGGTTTCCGTCATGGGCATTCAGTCAGGAGCACACCATCCTACTTCTCTTCCTGAACGTTGCCCTCACTTGACTCGCGGAATCAGTAAGTCCAGGCCAGACAACTGACAAATCCCCCGATTGGAGAATAAAAGCGCGAGCCACGTGAGCGCGTGCCGAAGAGTCTGACCATCGGTGGGCTCAAAAGTGACAAGGCGTGATTGCTTGTAACGGAGGGGCTCGTCTTGTATCCGGACGTCGCAATCTTCTTCCCGCATCATCGCGTCTGGTTAGCTCGAAGCTTGATGGAAGTTCGGGACGAGTGGAGCGGCCTGACGGGACAAAGTGGCATGGGTGGTTGCCTGACCAAATGAGCTCCGGCGTCGACGAGACGCGAACAAATGTTTATGAGCCGTCGCGGGGCCCCGGATGCAGAGAAGCAAAGATGCATCATTGATGAGCATGAGGGTGTGTCGACATGCCGGGCGGAAATCCATAGACCCAGTGGTGTTTGGTTTGATGGCGCGGCCGTCTTGACTCACGACGATCAAAGCAAAGGCAAGGCCAGGGCCCAGCCCTGCATCGTGCTGGGCCACATGCACACTCACTCGTCAGGCCAGACGAAGCTGTAGAGTCTGGCGTATGGGATTGAAGCCCGGCGAAACACACCACAGCGGGGGGGGGGGGGGGGGGGTTTGTTGTTGTTGTTGCGGTGTTTATGTGATCTCGGGCTGTCGCTGCTCGCTCTTCGCTGTGCGCTGTTCGCTTCCGTCAAGTCTGGTGGTGATCGATGCAGCATCGATGCAGCCAGCCTGCTGATCTCATGGAAGGACCCAGAACAATGACATGGAAGGTCACCGCCCCCGCATCTTGCTAAGGTACCTACATACCCAAGTACATCCATATGCTGTAGGTCCCTGGTAGTCTGCTGGCTGGGGCTAACAAGTCCAAGTCGCCTTGGATGCAACACTGGACTAGCAACATTGAATGCGGGCGGTCGGGCAGGCAGGCGCCGCTGGAGCTCCTGCACAGCTGTGTCCCAGCCACAACCATCATGAGCCAATGGATCACAGCACCGACGAACCAACCACACTGGACCACACTGAGACTGGACTGCGCACTGTCCACTATCCACTGTCCGCTGTCTACTGTCCACTGTCCACTGTCCACTGCCCACTGTCCACTGTTCACTGGCCACCATCCACTGTTCACACTAGGTCGTCCCTCCCCTGCTCATCAGACAACAGACCGCACCTGCCTTGTACCCCTGCCCGTTGCAGCTGCCGCAAGCAAGCAAGCAAACGCCCAGCCTGCACCGAAAAAAAATATTTCAGATTTCGCGACTCCTGACAATTCGCCCCCCCTTTCCTTCTTCTCCATCACATAACATCAGCCAAATTTGTGACTCCGCGCAACGCATCGTCGTCTGTCTATTTCAATCCTCATCTAGGGCACGAAGCTACCCTGACCAATCTCTCCCCTCCATTGCAACAGAGTACAACACCCGAGCTTCCTTTTCAACCCATCTTGCTCTTTCGGACGTCGCTTTAGCTAAGCCCTACGTTCGAAACGTCATACCCTCTCCAAAGACCCTCACCGTCAACAAATCCTCCATCCCACCGTCAACATGTCTGCCACCAACGTGGAGAACCCCAGTGACGTTGCTGTCAATGACGTTGCAAACTCTCTGAGCAATACTGCAATCAGCCCTGCCGACGACAAGGCCGCTGCCAACGAGGCTGCCTCCGTTAGCGCTGCAGAAGGCCGTCGCCTTTACATCGGCAACCTGGCCTACGCGACAACTGAGGGGGAGTTGAAGGACTTCTTCAAGAGTTATCTTGTGTAGGTAACCTTGATTACGGCCCTCGTTGTCATCAGAGGGTGTCACTGTCTACCGCTGCCCTGGACTTTTTTTTTGTCTCGTCTATCGCATATCATGCCGAATGGTCGTGCAATCATCACAGATCATATCCCGGTCCACCCTGACACGTCTACTCACGTAAAACTGCATCTACGACGCACTGCTAACCACTTCAAATAGCGAGTCTGTTTCGATCCCTAAGAATCCTCGTACCGACCGTCCTGTTGGCTATGCCTTCGTAGATCTCTCCACCCCCTCGGAGGCTGAGCGTGCCATTGCTGAGCTCTCTGGCAAGGAGATCCTAGAACGCAAGGTCTCCGTTCAGCTTGCTCGCAAGCCCGAGTCTGCTACCGAGAAGACTGAAGGAGTCAATGGTGAAGGACCCGGCGCTGAGGGCTCTCGTCGTCGTGCTTCTGGCCGTGGCCGTGGTCGCGGCCGCGGTCGTGGTGGACGTGGAGGAGCTCGAGGCGGACGTGCTGGCGTGAGTGTCTCCTCAACTCTCTGATTCACGATGCATCTATGCCTCATATGGGACTGACAAATATCCCTCACAATATAGGACACTGGCGAGGAGAAGAAGGAGAGCGAAAATGCCACCACTACTGCAGCCACCGAGGCTGCAACCGTCCCTACCGATGCTGAGGGCAACTCTGAGGTTCAACCATTGAAGGACATCACCAATCAAATCCAGAACAAGACTGACTCGAACATGAAGACCAAGACCCAGACTCGACCCCAGCGCGAACGTCGCGAGCGTGGCCCTCCTGCCGATGGTATTCCTTCCAAGACCAAGGTCATGGTCGCCAACCTCCCCTACGACCTGACCGAAGAAAAGGTGAGTCGCCAACGCACAAAAGGCGCAGGCCCTTGCATGGTATGGAAACTAAAACAAAGGTCGTGTAGCTTGTTGAGCTTTTCAAGGAATACGAGCCTTCCTCTGCCAAGATTGCCCTCCGACCTATCCCCCGATTTATGATCAAGAAGCTTCAGGCTCGTGGAGAGGCCCGCAAGGGCCGTGGTTTCGGTTTCGTTACCCTTGCTTCCGAGGAACTGCAGCAAAAGGCTGTCAGTGAGATGAACGGCAAGGAGATTGAGGGTCGTGAGATTGCTGTCAAGGTTGCTATTGACAGCCCCGACAAGACTGACGAGGAGGCCAACGCCCCTCAAGAGGAAAACAAGGACGCTGAGGCGGCCCCTGCCACCATCACTGCCTAAATATCTGGCATTTTATGCTTAGGCAACGGGTTATGCTAGATGACCAGGGACGCTTTCCTGCCTGAATGAGATTAATCACGACATGCCTTTTTTTTCTTTTTTCTTTTTTTTTTCCTTCTCAACTGCTTTCAAGTATGGTTATCCGTTTCGTCAACCCTCTGCAATGGCTGACGAGAGAAATAAATGATGGAAATGACAAAAGCAGGATTGCTTATTTTTTGATGAGAAAACGATATTTTCGGTGGCGGGACGAAATAATTCAAGGCCTGTTTACGACGAAGGATCGCACATGTATCGCTATTCTAGAAGCCATCTTAGTTGGTGCGGTTCTGTTTCTGGCTGTGGTAATTGGAATGAAGGCTTTACATGCCCCCTTCTGATTGCATCAGGCAATTGAATAAGCGGGTTGTCCGCCGTGAGCACAATGAGACACGCACGCTTGGCACATGCTTAATCTTCCCAGAAGCTCGACTGGGTGCTTACGCCGGGGTCATAACATGTCTGGCAACGAAAATGTGCCCAGATGTCGACACCAACTATGACGGCTGGGGTCCCAGTCGGCAGTTGCCCCGCCCACCGGTCGGCTCGCCAGCCCAGCCAGCCAGCCCAGCCAGCCGTGCCTGGTCTGGTCGCTGGTTGGTGGTGGTGGTGCCTTTAGCAGCCAGCTGGCGTGTGATCCACAGAGGGCTGGGCTGGCCACCCACCAGATTGACCAGCTTGGCACGGCGGTACTCGGTACTTACCACTGAGCCGCGGCGCCTTCCAACATCGTACCCTGACGGCGTGGCACCAGGCCCAACTTTTTGTTCCCAAACACGTTGCGACAATTGAAGAATTAAAGAGGAGAAAAGAAAAGACGAGACACGAAGAGAAGAGAAACCCACGCCTGGATCGAGGCGCATCTTCTACTGACCCTCCACCGTCTGCTCCCCCCCGCCTCTACGGCACAAGGCCAGGAACAGGAACGGCACAATGACGTCCAAGGCAATGTGGGAGGTTGATCCTGAGACGAGGTCCAAGGTATGTTTAAGAGTGTCCCCCATATTCTTTCTGGCACCGGCAAGTTTACCTGTCGCCACACTTTCTTTCTTCATTTCTTTTTTTTTCGGGGGTGGGAGAGGAGAGGAGAAAGGGGGGGGGGGGGGGGGGGGGGGGGGGGGGGAGAGGGGAGTGGAAGAGGGGAGCTTTGATACTATTCGCGCATTCGCTTATCCATCTGTCCTATGTCGTCTAGCTCGCCGCCCTTCAAAAAGAATCGAAAAACAACGTTTGCTGTGATTGCGGCGCCCCGTCGCCACAATGGGCGTCTCCCAAGTTCGGCATTTTCATCTGCCTCTCGTGCGCAGGCGTACACCGCGGACTCGGTGTGCACATCTCCTTTGTTCGAAGCATCTCCATGGATGCCTTTAAGGCGAGCGAGATTGAACGTATGCGATTGGGAGGCAATGAGGGCTGGAAGAAGTTCTTTGAGGAGCACGAGGATACACAGATGCGAGGCATGACCTGGGACGATGCCACCATTTCCGAGCGCTACAGTGGGGAGGTTGGCGAGGAGTGGAAGGAAAGGCTTTCGTGCAAGGTCGAGGGTAGAGATTATGTCCCTGGGGACAAGAAGAAACCGGCCGTGGCAGCCACTTCTGTCGGTGCTGCTCCTGGTGCTCAAAGGTCTGGTGGCTCGAGAGCCGGGACACCTCTGAACCACTCGACAGGTCGAAATCAGAGTCCCGGTGCAATGAGTGGGGGCGCTGGAGGCAAAGTCAAGGTGGACGACAAGTATTTCTCCAAATTGGGGGCCGAGAACGCATCGAGATCCGAGGCTCTTCCTCCCAGCCAGGGCGGGAAATACGCTGGTTTCGGAAACACGCCTGGACCGTCATCGACCGCAAATGAGAGCGAGATTCCCAACCTGGAGGATCTGCAAAAGGACCCTGTGGCGGCCTTGACCAAGGGATTCGGATGGTTTGCCTCGACGTTGACCAAGACGGCCAAGACGGTAAATGACGGCTATATTCAGCCGACTGCGAAGCAGGTATGGTTTCTTGTTCTTCTTTTTTCTTCTGCTTCCTCCTTTTTCCTTTTGTCAATGGCTCAGTCTCTTCTGTTACCTGCACATTTCTTCTCCATGCGGTCCAAGTCTAGCTGACATGACATGTTCTATTTGAATAGATTGCAGAGGGTGATTTCGCCAAGCAAGCCCAACTAACAGCCGCTCAACTTGCCAGACAGGCCCAGCTGGCCGGCAAATCCGCCCAAGACGGCTTCACTCGTTTCGTCGAGGGCAACGAGGGCCCCCAAAGAAGACACGCGCCACTCGACGAGAGCCGCAAGGACTTTTGGGACGATTTTTCCAGTCTGGCAGAGCAGCAGAAGCAAGCCAGCAGCTCGATTGGCACCAGCGCCATGGGCGTGGGCAAAAGAGGAGGAGCGGGAGGTCCAGCGGCTAAGAAGCAAGATGATTGGGATGATTGGTGAGCGGAAGTCTTTTCCTTTCTCCTTCTTCATCTATTTTTTTTTTTTTTTGGGGCGGGGGTGGCAGTTTGGTTTGTACGGAGAAAGTGGTCTGGTAGTTTAAAATGGTATCCGAGCATTTGTTTCTACTGTTTTCTTCGCAGCCGCGTCCGCAGCAGTGCGGATGGTCATGTGTGCTTTCTGAGGCACGTGAGGCTCAAGTTTAGACCGGTTGTCCTTGCAAGAGAGCCGGGACATAGCTTCTTTCTTAGTATTGAGGCTCATGGAACTTTATTTTATTTTATTTTCTATTCTTTAGCTTAATTTTAAGTATTGTAGTATTTATTTTTCTCTATATTTTCTATTTTCTATCTCTCTATATGCATATACTACTTTTCTCTCTCTATTTCTTCATTTTATATTTATATAGCCTCTAGTATTCATGTTTCTGCGGGGTTTGTCCCCCCATCTCAACCTTCCCCAGCCAGAGCTAAAGCTCATACTAGCCTCATTGCATACGCCATCACGTGACTAGAAAACCAAATGCCGGAGCCGGTCGTAGCCGGACTGCGCGCGCTGGTTCATGACGACAGCCACATGGCAGCTGGATCGACACGTCTTTCCGCCTCCATCAAGAGCCATTGATACTTCCCATCTCCATGTCTGCACTGAGGATTCTCGTCCCCGTCAAGCGGGTGATTGACTATGCTGTACGAGAGGCATCCCCTTCCTGTTCCCGCTCTGCTATCTGATCCCCCCCCCCCACCAAGAAAGAGTTGTCTCTATTGCTCAGGAAGCTAAGAAATAGCCAAGACTGACGCCCAAAAAAAAAAAAAAATCACAAAATCACTTAGGTCAAACCCCGAGTCAACAAGGCGCAAACAGCGGTCGAAACGGCCGGCGTCAAACACTCCATGAACCCATTCGACGAACTCTCCGTCGAAGAATCAGTCCGCATCCGCGAGAAAAACCGAAACCCCGGCGGCGTGGAGGACATCTGCGCCATCTCAGCCGGACCTCCCAAGGCGCAAGACGTGCTCCGGACGGCCATGGCCATGGGCGCGGACCGCGGCATCCACGTCGAGATCAAGGACGGCGAGGACCTGGAGCCGCTCCTCGTGGCCAAGCTCCTCAAGAAGGCGGCCGAGGAGCAGAAGAGTAACCTCGTGATCCTCGGCAAGCAGAGCATAGACGACGACTCGGCGCAGACGGGCCCCATGCTGGCTGGTCTTCTGGGCTGGCCGCAGGCCACGCAGGCGAGCAAGGTCGAGTTTGGCGAGGGCGATTCCGTCACCGTTACGAAGGAGGTGGACGGCGGGGTGGAGACGATCCGCGCGAAGCTGCCCATGGTTATCACGACGGATTTGCGACTCAACGAGCCGAGGTATGCCAGTCTGCCGAACATCATGAAGGCTAAGAAGAAGAAGTTGGAGAAGAAGACGTTGCAGGATTTTGGGCTGGAAAATGTCAAGCGTCTTAAAGTTCTCAAGGTTGCGGGTAAGTTTTTTTTTTTTTACAGACACGTTTTGTCGACCACTCTTCTTTGTCCTGGGAACGGGATCCCCCCTTGTTCTACATACAGACACGATTTGTCGACCACTCTTCTCTGTCCCAACAACGGGATTCTTCCCGTTTTACATAGAAATGCAGCCGGGTGCTAATGATGCATCGTGACAGAACCTGCGCCGAGACAGGGCGGTGACAAGGTGGAAGACGTAGACGGCTTGATTGGCAGGTTGAAGAAACTGGGCGCGCTGTAGATGCATCGGGGTTAGAGTCATGGGAATATAGAAAGGGAAGCCACGGGATGGGAGTCGAGCGAATCGCGCACATGGAGGGCGCGCCTGGCCGGGAGTATCCCGTTTGTGATTTGTGTGGCATTTATGTATGTGCAAGAGGAGAGGACTGCACTCGGCACGGCAGGCAGTCGGCTGGCATGGCTTTGTATGGCTGAAGGTGTCTGGCAGCTGGCGGCTCACGCCGTCACGATGATGCTCCGGCAATGCGGGGTGGTTGTGGTTGTGCTTGCATGTACTGCAGGTGTGTGTGCTTTGATGAACTATACTGCTGCACGATTGGACAAGTCAGGTCAATACATGTACAGTATTTTGATACGTATTTGTTATTGTTACCCGACGAGCTGCCTGCGGCAGGTGCACTTTCTTCTTTCGTCGACGACACTGCAACACACCACAGACCACACATGGGATGGACGGACATTGACATGTTATATCATTACGTTGGTGCAGTGCAGCGCAGTGCGCGCAACGAGGCGTGGCCGCGCGCATCGACGCTGGCCGGCCAATCAGCCCGCACGGCTTAAGCGCCTGGTCCAACCAGAACAGCCCGCCCCAGTCTCTGCCTCCCTACCAGGATTTTTTTTTTCTTTCCCCCTCCCCCACCTCTTCCTTCTCACTTCTTCCCCTCCGCGGTCAGTCAGTCCAGTCACAGCATCCTCGCGTCACACGGCTTTGCAAAGCAGAAACCATAAGACACAAACCACAAACCACGAACGGCATCGTTCCGCATCTTTGCTCAATTCCATCCTCAAAGAGTGCTCTTGAGCCTCGACTTCTTCGCCCGTTGACCAGACTTGTCGTGAATCCGCCCTTATGAACGGGCGCCCTTCCGTCTTCACCTCTCAGGTACGTGCCGCAATCGGCCTGGTCTCGCCGTGTTTTTTTTTCTGCCTGCCTGCTCTCCTTCCTCCCCTTCCGTTCGCGCATACGAAGACCCGCGGTCCACAAGAGGAGCTCGCTTCCGACGCGATAACGCCCGACAATCTCTGCCACCACTGCCGTGATCATTATCGCTTTGGCTGTATTGGTCTTTGCTCTTCACAATTCCTGGCATTCCTTACACTCCCTATTTCACGTCCTTTTCCATTGGTTCCATCGATACGGGTCACGGTCACCAACCAACACTCTTTGCTTGCATGCATACTAACGCCTCCTTTCTTATAGGATTATCTGTCTGGTTCGTTTTCTCATTGACTCGTCGCCAGTGGATACTTTGGCCCTCAACTGCAAGAATTACTCTGACATTTTTTTTTTCCTTTTTGTGCAGACCACCTCTGGAAGTCTCAATCATCTTAGATTGCCTTCCCACGAAGCCGAGACCCACCTTTATTTCTTTCCAGTTTTTTTTTTCTTGAATTTTCTCTTTCAAATATACCCAACCGTCAATTCCCCACTCAATTGCCATGTTCTCCCGTCTCGCAGGCAATCTGGCTAAGCCGGCCGTCAAGTCGGCGGCTCTTCGCAGCCAGGCTCGATTTGCTTCCCAAAAGACGTCTGGAAGTCTCGGCAGAAAGGTTCCTTCCAACTCGTCCCGCGTTACCGCCCCTGTCGAGTCGCTGCCCGCCACCCTGACCATTCGAGACGGTCCGGTTTTCACCGGCAAGGCGTTCGGTGCCAATGCCAATGTCTCGGGCGAGGCTGTCTTCACCACCTCGCTCGTCGGCTACAGCGAGTCCTTGTCTGATCCATCCTACCGTGGACAGATCTTGTGCTTCACTCAGCCACTGATCGGCAACTACGGCGTGCCCTCGACCGAGCGTGACCAGTACAACCTCCTCAAGTACTTCGAGTCTCCCCACCTCCAATGTGCCGGAGTTGTCGTATCCGACGTCGCTCTCCAATATAGCCATTGGACTGCTGTAGAGAGTCTCAGCCAGTGGTGCGCTCGCGAAGGAGTGCCTGCCATCTCTGGTGTCGATACTCGCGAGATTGTGACATATCTCCGTGAGCAGGGATCCTCGCTTGCCCGCATCACTGTTGGTGAGGAGTATGACGCCGATGAGGACGAGGGTTATATCGACCCGGGACAGATCAACCTGGTCAAGCGCGTGAGCACCAAGGCACCCTTTGTCGTCGAGTCTCCAGGTGCCAACCTGCATGTCGCGTTGATTGACTGCGGCGTCAAGGAAAACATCATTCGCAGTTTGGTCAGCCGTGGCGCCTCCGTCACCGTCTTCCCTTACAACTACCCCATCCACAAGGTGGCTGACTACTACGACGGTGTCTTCATCTCCAACGGCCCCGGTGATCCCACTCACTGCCAGGAGACTGTGTACAACCTGTCCCGACTGATGGAGTCCTCGTCCATCCCGATTATGGGAATATGTCTTGGCCACCAGCTTCTGGCCCTGGCTATTGGCGCACGCACCATCAAGCTCAAGTACGGCAACCGAGCCCACAACATTCCTGCGCTGGATTTGACGACTGGACAATGCCACATCACCAGTCAGAACCACGGCTATGCCATTGACGCCAGTACTCTTCCCAGCGATTTCAAGGAATACTTTGTCAACCTGAATGATGGCAGCAACGAAGGCATGATGCACAAGACGCGACCCATCTTTTCCACCCAATTCCATCCGGAAGCCAAGGGTGGTCCCATGGACAGCGCCTACCTCTTTGACAAGTACTTGGACAACGTTCGACTCGCCAAGAGCACTGCCAAGGTCTACAAGGACAACACACCAACCGAATTTATGCTGAATGTTCTCAGCAAGGAGCGAGTCGGTGTGGAGCCTACGCCTCTGGCTAGTGCTGCGTAGAGATGCCATCTCATCAATGTTGTTTTGCAAGCGGAAGGGACAGGCGTTTTGTGCTGTTTTTTGTGACCTTTTTTCCTTTACACTTTTTTGCACTTTTTTCTTGGATGAATAAAAATGGTCCCCGGTTTTTTTTTTTTTTTTCAATTTTTTTGTTCTTCAAAATTGTGAAATGAGACGCGTTTGCAGAAATCATGGCAACGCTGTGTTCAAGGATGTGTCTACTGTAAAATGGACGTGTATTCTCACGAATTGTGACCCGTGACGTCTGCGTAAACTGCTCAACGCTTTACTGTCGTGCATACAATGACGCAAGACTGCGTCGAGTTGATCCTAAAAAAAACACAATGGAGAAAATAAAGTAAATTAACGTCACGAGACATACATAATTCGTCAACTAATCCTCATTCAAAACCAGTAAATAAAACACTATCAATACCCAAGACCCAGGCCTAGAGCTACGCAATAGCGCCATGCAAAAAAGGAGAGCCACCGTGTCGCGAAGCGATACCTCTGATCCAATTGGCACCATTAAATGGTTCTCTGAATAGAATCTTGGCCGACGACTTGTTTCTCGGTTCTATTTCCGTCTTTTTGGGCCGGTGTATCTCGAGGATGTGGTGGGTTGTGGGCCTATTGTGTCTGGTGTGATGGAGTGTGATGCGTCGACTTCGTGGAGTGCGAAATGGTTAGGCTTTATGGAAGGAATACAAGCTGGATAAATACTAGGTGGACCCTCGGAGCTTAGTACCTCCTGCTGCGAAAGTCATCGCGGCCCCCGCCAGGAATGTATCTATCACTTCTGGGTCGGAAACCGCCGCCGCCGCCTCTACCTCCACGTCTGCCACGGGCATCTCCTCTGCCACCACCGCCACCGCCGCCGCCGCCGCCGACGCGACCGCCCCTCTCCCGGTGGGGAGGTCGGATGCCTTCGAATATCTCGCGGCCGCGGTCAACAAACGAGGCGCCGTCTTCAAAAGAATACCTGTTGATTTCGCGACCGAGCGATCGTTTATCGCGGGTGTAGTATGAGCGCATGTTGGCGACGCGCTTCTCGACTATGTCTTTGGAGACAAAGGTGTAGGAAACGGTTGGCTTGGTGTGCGTGTACTGTTCTTGGCCTGGAGGGAAGAGAGGAGCGTTGGCGTTGTTGGCTGCTGGTGGCAGTGGTCTGCGATGATGACCGCTTCCCCTTGGCCCGGTGGGCGGGGCTATGTTGCTGTTGTCGGAGTAGCCTCGTGGGCCGAGAGGTGCAGAATTGACGCCGCTGCCGGGGGGAACGGCCGTGATCGCGGATGAAACGGGCTTGAACGACGGTGGTGGGAGGGCCGGGCGGGTACTGCTTGAGGAGGACAGGGACGTTGAGACAAGGTCTGCGTGGATCGTGCTTCCGTCTGCGGAAGGTGTATAGGCGACTTCCCACCGCGTAGCCGGCCGTCTGTCTCCCGTGTCTTCCATGGCAATCCACGGGTCGATCTTGTCGGGAGGTATAAAGTCAATGTGCAGTGCTTTCCGATTGCTCTCGTTGGGCCACACTCGGCCGTGGAGCAGCTGCCGGACGCGAGAGGCGGCCGAGACGGAGGACAGCTCCATCAGGGCGTGCGTGCGGATGAAGTCGAGGTGAAACTTGGTGACTGTGGCGTCGTCGGGGACGCTGCCGGGAATGGCGGCCAGAGCCACGACATGGGCGCGGAGATCAGCTGGACGAAGCGGTCGCATGAGGTTGTTGATGTAGAGGGCTGATGTGGCCGGGTGGATGGAAGGCTCGACGTGACGATCGTAGTCGATGTCAAGCAGGGATGCATCTTGTTCGTGCTGCTGGACAACGGAGGGAGACGTGGCGCGCGCTCGTTTCCTGGCAATGTCTTGTTCTAGAGGTACGGGGCTGGCGGACCGGCGCTTTCGCTTTTGCGCCTCGAGCTGTGGTTGTTCCATGGACTCGGATGCGAATTCCAATGCAATTCCTGCGTGGGATGGACGAGAGGACGAATCACCGTCTGATCGAGCTTCAGCATCTTCCATGTTGATGTCTTGGTCTTGTGCGGTCTCTAAGCGTGAGGTCATGGTCGTGGTAGCGACTGAAGCGCTGCCTTGAGTTGGAGCTTCGTCGGCTATTGACTTTGAGATTGTTTCTGACGATACTTGCTCCTGCTGCATCCCTTCTTCTGGCTCTGGCACCGATTCTAGTTCCGACTCCGGCTTTGATTGTTGTTTCAGCTGTTTTTGTTGTGCTTCTTGCTCGTCCTCCTGTTCTTGTTCTGGCTCTAGCAGAGGAGATCCAGCCTTGGGCTGGAGGGAATTCTCGTCGACGATGCTTGAACTGACCGCAGGCTCCTCCTCGAGCACGGCTGCTTCCAACTCTGCGTCAGCCGTCTCCCTTGGACTCGGCTCCTTATAATGCGTCGCATTGTTATCCTCGACATCGACAGTTCGAGATGTATCGTCCTGTGCTGCCGAATCGGAGTTCTGACTGGAAGTGTCTGGCTGGTCTACCTCGTCTGTTTGCTCTTTCTGCTCCGTCTCGCCTGCCTCGTCTGGCTGCTCCGCCTCGTTTGTTTGCTCCAGCTGCTCCGCCTCGTCTGCCACGTCTGGCTGCTCTGCCTGTTCCGCCGCATCGGATTCTTCCAGCCGCGCCACGAGCTCCGTCTTCAGACCTGCCTGAGGGAGACCCCGCCTCTTCAGCTCGGCCTTGAGATTGACGACCTTGAGTTTCGCCCATTCCGTCATTTTTCTTCTTCTTTCTCTCCAGGCCGTCGCGCCACTCTAATGAAGCGCGAGAAAACAGTTCGTGAATGCTCCGTGTGCGCGGCGGCGGGGATTCTTTTGTGATGGATTCGCTTGCTGCAAGAAAGGCTGGCTTTTGCTCTAACTGTGTTCTGAATGACGTTTGTATACAAGGTCACTAGGAACCAGACGCCTTCCCGGGCGCGAAGAATCGCGTGATGAACTGAAATCGCGGAAAAACTTTTAATTGTCAAGGTGGCAATTAGGCAGCGTGCATGAGTGGATAATCGATGTCGCAGGATTCGATTGTCATGATAATGAGATGTATCGTTGAATAAGAAAAATGAGGTGCGATGATGATGGGGGTGTTTGACAGAAAACGAAAACTGGCGCGACGACGCGCGCGAACGGCAGCAACATGGGGCTGGGCAGGCCAGGCGGGCCGGCAAGCAGGCAAGCAAAGGGAGAGGGAGACTGGAAGGAAATGTGGAGATTTGGACGAATTGATGGATGGCGCTTCGGGGGTTGTCAGCTGTGGATTGGCAGTTGTGGATTGGCGGTCGTTTAATTGGTGGATGTTTATTGGCAGCTGTGAACTGGCAGCTGTGGATTACTCATCGTGTATCCCGCATCGTCATCGTGCAAGGCAGGCTCCTTAACAGTGCCAGGCGCTCCTCTGGCAGCTGCAAAAAGTGCGAGCAAATACCTGCTTAATATATCTGGCAATAAACGTATTGGACAGATCACATGCGCTTTAGGTTGAGATGTATTGTCGTGGGTTGGACATAAATTCACGATTCCAACGCGCCCGAGTGCAGCTCACTTCCTCCTCACAAGACACCAGAGCGGGCGCCACTTCCCCGGCTACTATCCCAAAAAAGGAGAAAAAGAAAAATTCTCTACCTTAATCCGTAGAAATAAAAACATGAACAACGAGCGTGTCGAACAAGGGCCGCCAGCGGCGTCCTCTAGATGGTCTCTTTCCGATGAAGTAGCAGCCTGCGTAACGTGACCCAGCAAATCGCGATTTGAATGACTCTAAACACCGCCCCAAACAAATTAGTCCCCAAACAATGCCAAGACAAGCTTTTTTCTCTCTGAAGTTTCATTGAAACATGAGGCAATATTGCCATGAATGTGAAAAGTGTCATACGTACGTCGCTACACATCCCAGACTCAACCCCGCGATAGTCAAGCCAATGACAAGCTTCTCGTTGGGCGATTTGTTGTCGTCCAGATTGTTGGCGTAGTAGTTGAAGCTGCTCTCGCTGTCGGCCCACCATTGCCGAAACAGACCCAGGCAGAGGACGGCGATGCCGAAGCCGATGGTGATGAGCACCCCGATGACCATTCTTAAGCGGGAGCGGAAGTTCATGTACTCGAAGCGTGATGCGGAGAGGCTGAACTGGAGGATGGACCAGAGAATCACGCAAGCTGCCTGGTTGTGGTGTTAGCACTACTGTAAATTCTCTGTTGCTCTTGTTTCACTCGCGCGCTCTCTTTGACACACTCTCTCCCTCTTTTTTTTTTTTTTTGTCCTGTCACCTTCCATAACGCTTGGAAGAGCAAACAAGTGGCAACATAAAGGTTCAGTTCATACCGGAGGCCCAAGAATGCCGATGAGAAAAACCCCCGAGTTCGCCGCGCTGATGCCGCCGAGCGCCAGAATCGTGATACACACCAGCGTCGACAGAATGCGCAGGGCAAAGTCCATGTTGCGAAACGACGACAACGGGGACGTCGGCTCCACGAACGCCTTTGGTTTTGCGCCCATTTTGGCTCGCGAACAAGCGTACCGGTGCTGATGTGTGGTGGTGGACTTTGAGTCGCTTGTCTATATCAACGTGTCGTCGCGTCTGCCGACGATTTGGAACCTGCAGTTGGGATCAGAAAGGACCAGAATGCAATCCCTCTGCACTCTGGGGCGCGCTTTGTACTTGACTTGACATAGCACAGAGTGAGTTTGGTCTACTTGACTCGGACGGTCAAAGAGGACCAGACCGTGTATAGCTTCCACACAAGCGCCATACTTCTGGGAAGCGCGAATGCAGTATCTTTGGTCAGAGATGGCCCTAATGCATGCCACATGCATAAGCACCGGACGTTAGTCTCTTCCGTCTGGTTGCATGACGTCAATGACGGACCGTTGTTCAGCGAGCTTTCACGAGGCTACGACGGATGGAGGATGGAGATGCTCCGAGACTCCATCTAATCCGCCAATAATCTCTGTCCGAGGCTAGTGAGCACTGACGTCTGGTCTCGTAGCTTCACGACCGTGCGCCAATAGAGGGAAAAATGGGAAGAGAGGAAGAGAGGAAGAGAGGAAAAAAAGGAAGAGGGGGAGAGAAGACGAGGACCGACCGACCGACGATTGAAATTATTCGTTACAAATCGTGACAGCCGACCCATTCATATCCACGTGGATGCATGACCTGGGATCGAAGTCTTAGTCTGGGAGTCGGGAGTCGGGATTCGGGAGTCAGAAGTCGGGAGTCGGGAGTCGGGAGTCGGAATCGAGCCGCAATCAAGCAAAACTCGCATCAATGACATGGCACGTGATACCAACGCCTCCTGGCACTAGATGCCATAACGCTATCGAAGCTCGATAACATGGATGGTGGCGTCCAACTGGTATCATGGCCGATGTCACGGTCGACGACCATCGCTTGTTCGTCCCCAACGTCAACGTCCCCAACTCAAGTCTATCCTCGTCCAGGCTCGTCCTCCCTGGCAAGTACGACAATCCAGAGGACTACACCAACCATCTTTGTGACTTTGTCTCCACGCCCCTCGTCCGCCAAATCACCGGCGGCATTCACGTCAATGATGCCTTCATCCACGACGCCTGGCAGAAGCTGCCGCAAGAATGGACCGCCTGGTGGTCTTTATGGTCGGATCAGCGTCTGGCCCAGCAGGATCTCATAGATGGCATCGACGAAGCTGCCGGGCTGAACACAAACGACGATTGCGGCAACGAACTGGGACCCGTGGCCGGTCGCCCAGAGTCTCTCACAAGATGGCTGAATACCTTGAAGTCGCTCGCTCTTCCGCGAACGCGGCGTCCAGGGCCCACGATTCTCCTCCCTGAAGTTCTTTCCCTGCGCATGAAAGCGAAGAAGAGCGCCGAGGTGTCCCGAGCAGTGGCGTATATCCACGACATTTGCCGGCAGAAAAACATCACTCGAATCATCGACATGGGCTCTGGGCAGGGCTACCTCTCCATTAGCCTCGCCTGCCTGTTCCCCCATCTGCGCATTCTATGCATAGACGGCAGTCAATCCCAGATTGAGGGCTCGCAATCCTTTGCCACCTCTCTGGGCATACCGGAGAGCAGATTAAAAGCCATGGTCCACTGGATAGACGGCGGACCAGCCCTAGCCGCCACGCTTGGGGAATGGGCCGACGGAGAAAAATGCATGTTGGTCGGTCTACATGCCTGTGGGAGCCTCACGGAGCATATGCTGCGATACTTTACGACAGTCCCGTACGTCGACGCCATTGCAGTCGTGGGCTGCTGCTACAACCACATCACGCCCAGATCACCGCACCACCCGCTCGGCTTCCCCATCAGTGCGGCCCTGAGACGACGGCGCGTGGTGCTCAGTCCCACGGCGCTGATGACAGGATGTCAGTCTCCAAACAATTGGAAGAGACCAGACACGCATACCGATCCAGCCGAGTCTTCTATCTTCAACAAACGCCGTCTCTACCGAGCCATTCTCGAAAAGATCTTCCACGACAAGCGGCTGGAAACCCGCTCTGCCGTTGACGGTGAGAGGCCCGTCTGGGGTACGCGAAAAGGAGATTTGGCCACGTTTACCACGTTTGCGCATCGCGCCATGGATTGTTTGGGCATTGCGCGAGACAGCATCACGACGGCAGAACTGGCGGCTTATGAAGAGCGGTTCAGCAAATGTCAGGGCCAGATTGCCATTCTATGGACGCTGAGTGTGCTTTGCTGCAAGGTTGTCGAGAGTGTCATTGCCATGGATCGGTTCTGGTTTCTCCGAGAAGAGGGCGCACATGCGGTGGATGTTGTGCCCATTTTTGACGCGAGCGTTTCGCCACGAAACTTGATGCTCGTTGCTGAGAAAGGACAGGACTGGAAAAGACGAGAAGGACTGCGCAAGGAAGCGTGAGTGACTGTGTCTGACCGTGAAGATGATGCCCAACTCAAGTACTCTTTCAGAAAGCCTTTGCTCTCGCACTCGGACACGATGAAAAGAAGAAAAAGAAAGAGACAAAAAACAAATGGCGGCGATGAAGTGTATGATTTTAATTGCTGCTCTATATAGGAATGACGAAAGTGTAGATATATTATTACGAGCGTATGCAAGGAAGCAAATATTCTTCCGGAGTCTATGCATTATATTAGGATTTAAAAATAGATTAAAAAAAAGAAAACAATTTTTAAAAAAAATAAAAAAAGAAAAAAAAGAAAAAAGAAAAGAAAATATAATAAAATAAAATCAGTAATCCCGGATAAAGTTAATATCAAGGACGAAGGGATTTTAACGGCGTGAGGACGCGTGGAGAGAACTTCAACCGACGACAGCAGCTTTCGGGTGTCGGTCCAGCAGCATGCAGCGACATGCACTTGCACATACATATGCATGCACGATCAATAACGTCTCGTAAAGTGGGTGGATGGAACAGCATGGGCTTGCGTGTGTGGCGTGGGCAGTCATTGATTGTCATGGTCGAGCACACAAGAAGCAAGAGAATCTAATCTTTCTACTTGCCCCCTTTTTTTTAGTCTGATCTGGTCTGATGAATATACTTATATACATATGTATATATGGGGGGGGACTGCTCCCCACATGTCCTTTCACCTTTCCTTTACTTTCTCTTTTGAGACATTCGTGCCATACCAGCTACCGAATAACGCGCGTGCCCTCCGCAGGCTCCAATACTAACCATTGGCAGGCCAGGTCCTTTTTCTGGTTATGCTTGCGTAGCGTGGCAATGATCTGGTTGGCAATCTCTTCAAAGTTGCTGGTTGCGAGTGCGAGGATTGTCGGTCCAGCTCCGGACAGACATACCCCCAAAAAGCCGGCTTGTGTCCGGGGGGACATGGACTCAACCACTTCCGTCAGTCCTGGTATCAGCGTCTGCCGATATGGCTGGTGGATTTTATCCTGCATGGCGAGGTAGATGAGTTCTGGATCCGGTGGCGACTGGCCAAGCGCGACGGGCAGTAAAGCTATTCGCTGAAGATTAAATGTCTGGAACCATGGCAAGTTAGCAAAGTGATCTTTTCAGAAAGATTGATACCGTTCGTCTATTTTTCGCTCTCTCTCTCTCTCTGTCTTTTCCTTCTTTCTTGACTCAGAGGACGGGCGGTGGGTTCTCTCCCCTTTCTCCATCACCCCCCTATCCTTGTCTGTTTTTTCTTTTCTTTTCCACCTCTTCTCTTCCTCCCCTTCTTCTTCAAAATGAGGAGCCACATACCACGTCCGTACGAGGGTACTTTTCCGGAAGAACAGCGCGAGCAGAGGCCGTAGGCACGATAAAGTCGGGAATAATGGCAACGGCCTTGATCTCCTTTGCCCAGGGGAACTTGATATGATGTCCGATGCCGACTGGCGGCACAGGAGGTTTCTTTCCGGTATCAACACCACCGGCGGGCGAAGGTAGAACCTCCGATAGGGGAATCTCGACTCGGGCTGCGTCCTCGGGATTCAGCGGCATGAGGTACGTCCCGACGAAGCCACCGTACAGAGCCGCGCCAACATTGTCAGGATGTCTCTCTGCGGTGTTCAACCAGCAATTAGCTATTTTCTCTCCACTTTTTTTTTCAAGATATGGTATGATTTTCTCTTCTCTTCTCTTCTCTTTTCTTCCAAGTTTGGCAAATCTGGTTCCAAAAGGACCAGGGCCGAACGGGCAAAGGGGGAGAAAAGCTCACCAATCATGAGGCAATAGTCAAAGAGCCGATCCAGGTCTAATCCCGTCAGTCCGCCAACCTCCTTGCCCAGTACAACACCAGCCACCACTGCAGCGCCGGAGCTGCCCAGACCTCGTCCCAGCGGAATCGGGTTCTTGATGTGAACATGGGTCTCGGCCGGAAACGCGCGCTGGTCGTGGCATCGCAGGACGTAGAGCGCAACTCTAGTAATCAGATTGCTCTGGGGGTCGAGGCTGACGTCGTCGGAGCCCTGGCCTTGGCCCTCGTAGGTGATTCTGCAGTTGAAGGGCTCCTGGGAGGAAGACTTGGAGCGGTCGATGGTGACGTGCAGCTCTAGATAGACGGAGAGAGCGAGGCCGATGACATCGAAGCCCGGCCCGATGTTAGCGCTGGAACATGGCGTCCGGATGACGAATGACTCCATGGGCTGTGATTGGGAGGGAAAGAAGGGATCTGTTGTGGCCTTTTGCGACTGACGACAAGATCAAAAGTGCCTGGTCGCTTTGCGCCGTCCATCAGAGGCGGCTGAAGTAGGGGTCCGGCAGAGAAGGAGGCAGGTGCGGTGGGGGCGTCGCCGATAACCGGACTGGCAGGACTGGGATTGTTTGATTCGTCAATGCCAGTTGACGCCGGATGTCTGAGCAGGCAGGAGGCAGGAGGCAGGCAGGTCAAGCCCGCCGCCGTCGCATCATTGGAAGAAGCTGCCTTTGCCGCATTTAGCTGCAGGAGGCCGAGCATTCTACATATACATTTGTATGTACATACATACATTTGTATGTAAATCTAGCCCACACCGTCTTGATACAGCATTGGATGCGAATTGTAGTGTAAAACCAACAGCCAGAAAGCGCGAGCAGCCTCTTCCAACTACCACCCTGGGACCTAATCTGAAACACTCATGTGACCTACGGCGACCAACAATGCGGGAAAGATGAGAATTCTGTGGAAACGAGTTTGTCGGTTTTCATGTCATATTCTTTCTTGCAATGGCCCAAAGACCGGCAGACAGTCACACGTGTTCGAGACAAGTGGCATGACTCTAACGTCCATGGCATGCCACGGTCTGCGCTGTCTCATGATTCCGTCGCCGCTAGCTGAATCTCTCCTTCTCCCCTTCCTTTTCATTTCCAAGCCAGCACAAGACTTCGTAGAGGAACAAAAACTTCCTTCACCAAAACCCATATGGCGGGACAGCTCGTCTGGACCTGATATCCGGGCAGTCAGTCGCATGACTCGCGAGGCATTCCAACGAACCCCCCCCCGATTCTCAATCCTCGACGGGTGGAACGAATGTGTAATGACGAGGGCCGGGAGTCTTGGCTGGGCCTTTTAAGCTGTAGTGGCGCCATATAGGCATCACCACTTGCGTCACAATGTTCATGGCAAAACAACAAAGCTGCGTGCGCCTGTCTTTCCAGATCTCCACGAGTGAGCCGTTCATCAGGCCAGCACCACGTCGTCTGATTGGCCGGCTTGGTCGGACTCTGGGACTGCGAGCAGCCATGCCCAATGAGCCTGCTCGATGTAGCACCAGTGGCTCCACCTCCGGCTTCACTGGTCCACTGGATGGGTGGCAGCTGTCACCGCCCAACGGGACTTACGAGTCCAGGTAATCACGTGTCACCTCTTCAGACGCAAACCAGATTTGCCCTGCCGCAGCGCTTCCCCGCTTTGGCGACCAATCAGGAGAGTCTGTTCATGGCTGAAGACCAGCACGGGAAAGCTCGTCTCGTGCCACTGGCTTCTCTCATCGTTCGATGTCTTGTCTGCGTGCAGGAAGACACAGTAGGTAGGTACGTACCGCACTCGTCCCGTTTCACTATTTCGCCTCCTCAACCACGCGCATCCGCCTCGCACGTTCTTTTCCTTCCATTCTCACCCACCCTCCTGCCATCAACTGGCGTCGTCGGATACTTGTACAGCCAAGAGTTGCAGCAAGTCTGATCGATTGAGGGTGTCTTTTGTTTGATACTCCCTTTCCGCCTCGTACGATTCTCGCTTGCAGCTTTATTTATAAAGGTGCCGCACCCTTGGCACCAGAATTTGCCATAGTCGATGAACAACTTCGCCATCTACGATTGAGCTCCAGGGCCGCGCTGTAACCAGCAGAAGAACCAAAAAACTCTTGAATCAACCTCTCCACCGAAACCCCCCCGCCAACATCTTCGATACTACTCTTTTCGACCCGCCATACCACGCGTGAAATTCCACAATGGTTCTCACACATACCACCACCCACCAGTACTCTCACCCATTTCCCACCGTCACTCTGGCCTACTTTCTCCGTTATTCCTCTCCTCAGCTCAACCCCTTCGCCTCTCATGTGTTGAGCACCGATACAATCTCTAGTCATGTCGACCCCGAGACACAGCGGCTTCATACCACCAGGATTCATCTCAAGAAGAGTCGCATGCCGGGCGCAGTCTTCAAGCTGCTTCCCGGTAGTGTCACGGGCGGTAGCGGAGGTGACAAGGCTTCCTATATCCTGGAGACGAGTGTCGTGGATATCAAAGAGGGGTGGATGCGGACGGAGAGCCGGAATCTCAATTTCACCGGTGTCCTGTCGGTAGTTGAGCAGCAAAACTTTAAGCTTCCCGCCGAGAACATGGCCAGTCAGACCGACGTGACGACTTCGGTGATATTTCGATCCAGACTGGGCGAAAAGCTTAGAGGGAAAATCGATCAAGCCCAGCAGGAGGGTGGCTTCATCTCTGGCATCATTGGCGGTTGGGGCGCTCAAGGCATGCAGCGGAGCATCGAGAGCCTCGCTTCCACCAAGACGCTCGATCAGCTTGGCAAGAGCCGTGACGGCATGCGACTGGTGCTGGAGCGGATTCGCAACAATGGTGTCATTGGAGTGTTGGAGACGCTGCGGCGAGAACGACAGCGACAGGAGCTTGGTGCTTGACTTGAGTCCTTTGGTGTATGTTTTTGTACAATGAAGAGCCGACTCACTCCTCGCGAGCGACCACACACACGCACACACACAAACACGCATTCACGACAAAGCAAAACTTGCTCATGATTTTGGACATTGTATTCTTATTGTATAAAGTATTGTCTTTTTAGCAAGGCGCATTGTGTCTCTATGTTTCTTGTTTTGTTCTTATCCCTTCCAGTTAGTCCGGACCTTGAAAGCAATAGGATTCACAAACAGCCCCCAAGGGTTGACAAAATAGCTTTTCCATCTTGCAATCTTTATTGAAAGCGATTTGGAGAAATTGGATCAAAAATAAATATCACTATGTATGTATCTATCCATACATATCATTCAAGTTTGAAGTAAATCCACAGTACATCAAGAGCCATGCCCAATGGACGTGTGGTATAGCATGAAAGGCAGCGATGACCGTGATGATTATGATGCCACGGAAGGTTCTTTTTTGACGGAATGTAAACACTTGACGTTTCGTCTTCCGGTGAAGTGGTCAATGTAAATTATGGAATGGATGGACTAGATGCCATTGACCAGATGCTTGATGTCATACATAGTATGTGTAAGCGCATGTGGGTCAGGTGGTGCAGCCGAGCTTCACGGGCACGAGCTACACGTTCCGCACACCAGACCATGCAGACGACCCCTCTCTGCATCTTGGTCATTTTTGTGGCGGGGCATCTCCAGGAACGATCCGCGAGAGGGAGAGAGAGAGATTGCAGGGCAGACAGAGTCGCCGATTCTCTTCATTCGTTCCTACATCGCGCCTTGGCGGACCTGCGAAATGGCAGAGCCCGTGTCCGTCCTGTTCGTCTGCCTGGGCAACATCTGCCGATCGACCATGGCAGAAGGCATCTTCCAAGACCTCGCCCAGCAGCCGCGATATAAAGGCAAGATTGGCAGAATTGATTCCTGCGGCACAGGTGAGAAGACGCGCCCCCTTCGTCATCCTTATATCAATATATCCTTCCAAGCCTTCCGAGCCTTGCAACCTTTTTTTTTATTTTATTTTTTTCCCCTGCCCTTCTCATAGATACCCGTCGAATTGTGCAAACTGACTTGGCTTCTGCTTTGCATCTCAAAAGCCGCATACCATGCTGGCGATGAGCCGGATTCGAGGACACTTTCTACCCTTTGTGACAACGGCATCACGAGCTACAAGCATGCGGCGCGGCGGGTGAGTTTTGGAACAGACGACAACAGATGAAAACAATTACTGATTCTGGTTTGATTTCTTCGTTTCTTCCAATGCGCTAGGTCACGACGAGCGATTTCGAAACCTTTGACTACGTGTTCGCCATGGACAGATCGAACCTCTCCGACTTGAAGAGCCTGCAAAAGGGGGGCAAGGCCAAAGTGATGCTCTTCGGGGAATTCAGCGGCACGGGCAAGGCAGAGGTCGTGAGTGATCCGTACTACGGGGGGAGGGACGGGTTCGATAAGGCCTTTGAGCAGTGTAGTCGGTTTGCTGCGAATTTCCTCAAGGAGATAGTCGGGGAGTAGGGTACGACACGGCACGTGGCGTTTGCATGCTCGTTTCACTCGGGGGGGGGGGCGGATGGATATATCACGGCTGGAACGTCGGGGCGGGGGTGTTTTGTACTTTTGGAATTTGTTGGATGTTGATTTTTGTTTTGTTTTGTTTTTTGTTGAATTCCCCGTGTCTTGTCTCGCTATAGGCAGGCCCTTGCTGATAGAAGTTCTGAATCGGGCTGTGGTGTCAAGTCACGAGGCCAAAATGAGCGGTTTTTTTTTTTTTTTTTTTAAGAACATCGACGACCAGGCTCAACACTGGGGATTTGGTGGTGCGGGCGATTGGACAGCAGGCACAGGGGCAGAAAAGGGGGAAGAGCGATGCACTTCGGGTGAACTAGGTGCAGCCTAACCCTTGACTTGTTTTACACAGCTACTTGCGGGGCGGCTCGCGGCAGGGGATGTAGCTCCTCGTTGCTGCTGCACCCGGGAGACGTCTTGTCACACGTAGGGATGGGAGGGGAGGCAGCTTGGGTCAGTTCACGCCCTGGGCACGGACCAGGCAGCCCTACAAGTACCGTTATAAAATAAACCAAGGACGAACCCCCCGCCCCTCCAAAAAAAAGAAAAAAAAAAGAAAAAAAGAAAAAAAGAAAGAAAAAAACGACTCTACTTGATCAAACCTCTGTGGTCTTCTCGCTTTCGCTTGGTGTGTACTGGGGTACTGGGGCACGTGGCGACAGAGGGGCCTTGATTTCTGTGCAGGATAGCAAGCACCGTGACTGGCGGTGGGGTGGTGCGAGCGGTGATGAGGCAGGCGCGCGCTTATGTACAACGTAGTAGAAGCAGTGAGCACGGCGGGGCCAGCGTGGGAGGAAAGGGCAGCGGGGCCTGTGCGCGCTGGCGATGCTGGTGCTGGTGCTGGTGCTGGTGCTGGTGCTGGTGCGGGTGCTGGTCGGAGGAACCCGCCCCCCCCCCGTTCACAACACAGCACAGAGCCACACTCACACACGTGCGGGCGAGCTTCGATTCCACCAAAGCTTGCACAAGCTCTTTCGCCCATGTTGGATCCATCGCCATCGCCATCGCCGTCGCCATCGCCAATCCGCCCGCCCGCCCATCCATCACCTACTATCCTCGTTATCCATCCCTCCTGACTGGACCTACCTCTGCTGCCGACCTCGACTCCTCGGGTCGCTACGAAACGCTGTCCCGCTCCCAAGCTTTGTTTCATGCCGTCGTGTCACATCTGCGTGACGACGTGCATATCTTGGCAGCCTGCACTCCATCCGCCTGCGTTGTTGTCTCATCACTTTTTTTCTTCCCCTTCCCTGACCATTTGATAAGCTGACCTGTCCGTCCACCGACTCCGTTGATTTGCCTGCCCCTCCAACCGTCAAGCTCGCGACAAGCCCGAAGCCAATATACCATTTCACCTGGCAAACACGCATCGACAGCAGCACGGGCTTCGCCTCTTGTCGTCACCAGTCGTCACCAGTCGTCACCAGTCGTCACCTCCGAACCGGGGCTTCATTCTTTCCAGAGATTCCTCCTTTTCTCCCTCTTTCGCGCGGGCCCCTCGATTCCGCAACCCAGCTGGAACGCGCAGCTTTGTTCTGCAATTTTACGCACACAGGCGGCCATGGCAGAAATCCCAGGACGCAAGTCCTTCAAGGTCTTTAACCAAGACTTCATCGTCGACGAGAGATATACCGTCACAAAAGAGCTGGGACAGGGTGCTTATGGCATTGTCTGGTGTGTCTTTTTTTTTCTTTTTTTTTTCTTTTTTTTTCCCCCTCCCTCTTTCTTTCTAGCATGTCCCGCGCCTCGCAAGCCAAGCATGGTCTGGTACCCCGCAACTTGGGCATTTCTCACTGCCTGCTGCTGCATCCTGCCAAAGAGGTTGTTTTTTTTTTTTTCATTGCAAAGAAGCCTAACTAACTGCGCACGTTCTGTCTACCACAGTGCCGCGGTCAATAACCAGACGAGCGAGGGCGTTGCTGTCAAAAAAGTCACCAATGTTTTTAGCAAGAAGATTCTTGCTAAGCGCGCTTTGCGTGAGATAAAGCTGCTGCAGCACTTTCGCGGTCATCGCAATGTAAGTATGGCGTTGCTTCCCCCGCCGCCGCCCCGCATCATGCTTAATGCGCCCGTCGCACGACGTTTGAACCAGAACCGACAAGGCGGCTGGCATCTGACGGCTAACGGTGAAAATCCCAACGCGTCAGATTACATGTTTATATGACATGGACATTCCTCGACCTGATATCTTCAACGAGACGTATCTTTACGAAGGTCGGTATTCGGCATTCTCTCAACTTTCCTGCTCCAAGTTGGATAGTTGCTCCGTGCTGACGCCTGACACCAAACCAATGCAGAACTGATGGAATGCGATCTGGCCGCCATTATCAGATCTGGTCAGCCATTAACCGACGCCCATTTCCAATCATTCATTTACCAGATCCTGTGCGGCCTCAAGTACATCCACTCGGCCAATGTCCTGCATCGCGATTTGAAGCCAGGCAATTTGCTGGTCAACGCCGATTGCGAGCTCAAAATTTGTGACTTTGGTCTCGCACGTGGCTTTTCAGCAGACCCGGAAGAGAATGCTGGCTACATGACGGAATACGTTGCTACCCGGTGGTATCGAGCCCCTGAAATCATGCTTAGCTTCCAAAGTTACACCAAAGCCAGTACGTTGGAACCAGTAAACCCACTTCTTCTTCTTCCTTTCTCAATCTTCTACCACCCAAGAGTGACTTGATTCGATTTTTCTAACAGCACTTTTCGTACCACAGTTGATGTGTGGTCTGTCGGATGTATTCTTGCTGAGCTTCTCGGCAGTCGGCCCTTCTTCAAAGGCCGAGACTACGTCGACCAGTTGAACCAGATCTTGCACATATTGGGCACTCCTAGTGAGGAAACTCTGTCTCGCATTGGCTCGCCTCGTGCCCAGGAATACGTCCGCAATCTACCCTTTATGCCCAAAAAGACCTTCTCCAGCCTGTTTCCACAGGCCAACCCCGACGCCCTGGACCTGCTCGACAAGATGCTGTCTTTCGATCCTTCTTCGCGCATCAGCGTAGAGCAGGCTCTCGAGCACCCATACCTACAAGTCTGGCACGACCCCTCGGACGAGCCCGACTGCCCCACCAAATTCAACTTTGACTTTGAGGTGCTTGATGACGTTGGCGAGATGCGCCAGGTGATACTTGATGAGGTCAATCGCTTCCGTCAACTGGTGCGCACTGCTGCCGGCGCAGGAGTCCCAGGGGCACAAGGCCAACCAGGCGCTGCAGGACAGGTACCGATGCCTCAGGCTGGTGGACAGTGGACGGCAGAGGACCCGCGACCACAGGAGTATGATGGTTCTCGCGGCAACGGTCTGGAGCAGGATCTCCAGGCCGGGTTGGATGCATCTGTGAAATAGAGCCAAAATAAAACTAAATAAGAAATTAAACAACAGAATAAAAATAAATCATGATAGGCCATGGCTGGAAGCCGACAAATGTAGATGAATTTGCACACACACAAGACACATCACGGGGGAATATTCAATGAATCCCTCGTGAAACGAGAATGATGCAAAACAGCACATCTGACCAGTGTCAGGACCGGGACCATACATGCAAGACAAGATTCAGACACGCATGAAATTGCACCACATTACGACATGACATCTCGTGACCGACTATGCGGCACTGACGCCGTGGGGCAGTCAAGCGCGTTGGTTAGCTATGAAGGAGGTCATGGGACGCGAAGGGTGAGCATGTGCGGTATTGGGATATGTACGAGGTGGAAAGCAAGTATGAATAGAGCAATGTAAATAGGAGAACATGTAAATAAGATATCAAAGTGCATAGAGTATAAATAGGGAAATGCATAAGAGTATAAGAAGATAAATATATAAAGGTATGGAAATGCAGAGTATAGGAATAGAGGAATGTAAGAATAGGAGAACATGTAAATACGATATGGAAGTGCATAGAGTATAAATATAGGGAAATGCATAAGAGTATAAGAAAATAAATATATAAAGGAACGGAAATGCAGAGTATACGACATATCAAGAAATGCACAGAACATACGGAAATCTACAGAATGTACAAATATATCACAACGCACCAAAGAATATGGAAGAATAAAAAAATATATGATTGTAGAATATAAAATAAGAAATAAACATAGTTTGGTAAGAAGCAAAGACCCAGTTTTTTCCATTCCACACAATATGGCACATGTACCCCTATGGCGAGACAAAAAGTGGACTCTCCGACTGCCATGTCTGCTATTTCCTCCTGTTTCATTGCACCTGATTTTGATGGAATCAATATGCCCTTGTTTTCCTCTTCTGGCTAGTGGACACAAAAAATACAAAAAGTGCTACGCTGTATCTCCATGTACAAGCTGGGAGATGAGGTTCTTTGCCACATTAAAACAGCAAAACGGGAGTGTATTATCGAGGGGGTATTTCATCAGGAGTAGTATATGGAAAACACATGGGATACAAAACTTGAAGAATTAAATAGAATTGAAAGCAAAAGCGAAGGACAGTCGTCTAGGAGAAAAAAGAGACACATCTCTTGCGCTTTGGTCTCAGCATGAAACAAATGGGGTCCTGTGTCGAAAAGGAGACAAGGAGGGCGACGCTCAGAGCAAAGGATAAGATAGAAAGGAAGAAGAGAATAAAAGAAGAAGAAGACGAAGGAAGAAGGAGAAGATGAAGAATAAACTAGCTATCATGAGTCTTATTGCGCCAGTCTGGGTAGCTCCAGGTCATGGCTTTAGCCGAAAAACCAGTACATGGCGGTATAGGTGGTGCTGTCTTGTCCAGCGGCCCTGGAGCAGCCGTGACTCATGCCGCCGGCAGTCAAGACGCGATAGACGTACTTGACCCTGCCGATGCTGCCGTCTTGAGCGTCAAGTTGGAGCCAGGCCACGGCTCCGGTGCCCTGAGGCCCTTTGTCTGCTGCCTCGGGCGCATCCACTGCCGCCAGCTTGTTTGCCAAAACGTTCGTCTTGCCGCCGTCGAGGATAAAATTGGCCACGCCGGCCGAGGTGAATAGATGGTGACCCAAAAAGGGGAGAGGTTTCAACCCCCATACTTCCAGAGGAGCATTGCCCGGGAATGGGTGGGTTTGTGAGGCGCCGGGTGATTGTGGCTCGACTCGTCCGGCGGTAGAGTAGTTTAGGTTAAGTGGAACGAAGTGCGACCAGAGAGCGCGACAAGGGATACCCTCCCAGTCCTTTCGAGATAGAGAGTCGCGGCTTTGTCCCGGATAGAGCGCTCTGATGTCGTAGAGCATGGCGAGAGCTCCAGTAGCAACGGAAGAAGCGCCGACGCTGGAACAGGTATAGTTTTGAATGCCGAAGCCGAGTGCAATGTGAAGCAGCTTGGAACCGGCTGGCGGTTGAGGCAGATTGTGGGCTGGCAAGAAAGATAATGCATAAGTAAACAATGCTCATTTTCGTCTCGTTATACAGGCGTCTCAACCAAGTCACTTACCGCCATCAATCTGAGGAAGAACGAGAGCCTTACATCCCGGTGCACAAGAGCCAGAAGGCAGACCAAACACCAGGGCTGCGGACAAGAGGAGGATTCGCGCCGGACTCAACATGATTTCCTTTGTTCCTTCCAGCGAATGATGGGGAAAAGGAGATGGGAAGAGAGAGATATGTCGACAACGGGATCTTGAAGGAAATGTGCAAGCCAGCGCATAACACATCAATAGATCTCGTATCAGACATGGATCATTTCCAGAATGTCTCGGGAAAAAGACGCCGACTTGATGAACTCTTAAATCATTCAGGGTGGGAATGCCAGAAGGACAGCAAAGTCTGTACCATGCGGCACACCGGACACCGGCAAAGGGTGTATTGGTGTTACAGGAATAGCACGCAGTCCAGATGGTGAGTTGAATTTGATGTGTGGTGTTACCAAGTTACGATTGGCCGTGCATCCGCCTGGGCGCTTAAAACGACAGTTGGTGTGCAGTGCAGGCTGGTAAACTTCCAGTAGCCTGGCCCGATCGGAAGGCCTGCAGGCGGTGACCGACACGGAGACAAGGCAGGCAGCCAGCTTGTTGAGGCTAGATAATCATCAACATCAATGCCAAAAGTCGAGGGTGCGTTGCGTGTCAGCAACGACAGGCAATCTTCTGATAGATGCAAGGATGAAAGCTGAGCTGGAAGTGAAGTGGTGTTCACGAAGCCAGCTGATGTAGTGAAAGGCGTTTGGTATTGAGAGCTTGATGGCGCTCCGATGGCGTTTTTGGCCCGATTGTCGTCATTGTCGTCATGGGCGAGCCCTAGGACGTATCATGGAAGTGGTTTGTGTCACATGCCGTCTTGTTGGACGAACCCCGATTGCTTTTGTATTTTGTAAGAGATTCCCTGCGATGAGATGCAGCAAGAGCCCTTTCAAGGCGACGATTTCGAGGAATCGACGAGCTGCGCGCCCGTGTGCCTTCACATGCACCCGGCCGGTCCGTCGCAAGACCCTAGCGTTGCATCGACGTCGAATTCAGGGCTTCCCATTCGTTCCAGCCGATGGTTTCAGGCGACTCATTCAGCGGGCGCTTCTGCTGATTTATTTTTATCCTGGCCGCAGTAAGGGTCGCCGTCCATCTTCTGTTTCGAGAAGTACGGCAGAGCCCGCTAACAACTCGGCATGGTTCATGAAGGCCAATGGTTTGCCGCCCGTTACGACGAGACAATGAGAGCCTAAACTGACCGATTCGAGCCAGTTGAGGATAAAATCCATTTGTAGACGCAAACACGTTGAGTGATATGCCACTGTCTGGTTGTCAAAGTCCCATTGTTCATTAGCCCTCGGTAACCGAGGAAGGTTCAGCTTCTTGTGTTCGCACCCGGAACGGGGCTGACGGGCGGGCGGGAAAGAATTTCGTCCAACAATGAGAGTAACAACGATAGGCTATATAAGAAATGGGAATGTAAGCATCGCGGCCACCTTTACCATTGTGGCGGCGAAGGAAAGCCATATATCCGGAGTCCGATCATGAATTAACCCGTTACAAGCTTACAGCTCGAATATGGAAATTCGCGCATAACAACGAGACGGAACAAGGTGCCTACAATCCGCCAAACGATAGTCAGTTACCTGTGTACACGTAGATGTATGTGCATGATGTAGGAAGCACCTCGTAGCAGCAGCATGCACAACGGGCTTTAAGATTTGTTCGACAAGAATCTGACACACCTGATAGAAGACCTGCACTGCAGGACGAGCATCGATGCACGCTCGCAAGAAGAATGAGCAGGATAACGTGGCCATTTAAATCCCATGTGCTGCTTGCTCGGGATTTGTCCGCCCGTTGGCGTGCCACTTGCTTCGCCAGCAGGAAGGTCAAGTGACAGAGAAACCTTCAAATAGGGGTCCTACACACATACAAATGTATGTATGTGCTTGATGTACATGCTTGAGTGCCGAGTTGAGTGCCGAGTTGAGTGGGTAGGCGCTGATGTTTGCAGTTTTTCCTTTCTACCCCCGACCTTCTGGGCTCTCTTCTACCCCAGGTGCGGTAAACGATGTAGACTAGGCGTGGTTAAGGATATGAGACCGAGACCATTGGGATGATTTGGCTTTTTGGCGACCCAATGACAATGATTTGCAATTTTTTTTTTCCTTCTGCTTTTTTCCATTGTACTGTGCTGCTGTTGTGCTGACCTGGCCGGCTGCGGAAGACGGCGGCATGTCTAGCTAGTCCTGACTCCTCGGACAAGAGCTGAAGCCTGTTCCTGCGCATGGTGCGTCTGTCTGTCTGTCCGTCTGCTTCAAAGTATCGAGGTCGGAAGATGGGCCATGTTGGTCGTGCCTGTTTGTACGCTTCGTGGTTCAGCCAGCAGGCGTTGTGTTATCAGACCAAACATGATGGAAAAGCGTAGAAGTGCCAACTCAATGAGCAAAGAAGGACTCGACGGTGTCTGCAGAGACAAACATCCATTCATTACTGGCTGCCCTGCAGGAGGCAGGATACTGGAGTGGGGTTGGGCCCTGCTGAGGAGGGTCACTTGGGGGCCTGATCGCCACGAGGAAGGAGCCGAGCACAAACGCTCCTTCTCCCCAAGTGCTGCTGGCGTCCCAAGACGGCAAGAATGACGAGCACATACCAAGATATGAGAGGATGTACTGTGCATGCCGTCTTGAAGAGCACTCGATCAAGATACGTGCTCGCTCTTGGGCTCATACGAAATGGAATATCCACGGGACCATAGACTTCGCGCTGGCCGCCTCACTACATGCCGCTTTGAAGCTGGTCGCCGACGGCTGGCGATCGTCGTCTAAGCGGCGAAAAAAAAAACATGTAATTCCTTGATTAGCATGCGAGTCTTCGTGCCCGTCCAGTGCCGACACAGCGGAAGTTGGCTACGCCACTGTATCTGCTTCCCCCCCCTTTTTTTTTCTGTTTTTCGCTTTTTTTTTTCTTTTTCCATGGTTCTTGTGTTTCTTTGTTCTCTCTCTTATTTGTCTCTGGGGAAGAACACACCACTGCGGTCTCACGACCCATGAGCATCACTCGGGAAAGAAGGGGAAAAAAAACCACCATTTCTCCCAGACCAAATCCAACCATCCCACATTGGACAAACCTTGTTAATCGGCGACCATTTCTCTTGTGTATACATGTATGTATATTTGCTTATGTCGCGGCGACCACATGACCATTCCCATACGACCTAAACGCTCAAACGTCTCGTTTCCTCGCCTATCCCTTTCTCCTGCCCAGGCTGATGTGCATCTAAATCCCCGCCTGCCACCATTTTATTAGTGTCGGCACTTCCATATGCACGCAGCAAAGGTGTTCGCATATGTACGTACATACATATGTCCTATGCATGTTGTATATGAGCCCACGGAGGTCCGGCTAAAGTCGAATACATACATTTGTCGCGAGGGAAGAGACGAAGCAGGAGAAAGGAGAACAAAAAAAAAGGAAGACCAACACATCGGCACGTACCTTCCAGATACAGCACGGTAATGCGATGCCCCCCCCCCCACCCTTTCGCTACAAGATATATCCACCAATGACGTGACGAGAGCACGACTCAGTCCAGCCCTCGGCCCATGGCGGTTCCTCACGCGAACAATACACCGTACACGTACCCCTTTCCCTGTAGATATCATGTATATATAGTCGCATATCCTTGATTGTACTGTTTAATTCGAAAGCAGAGACAAAGGGCCTGACAGCCAGAGACTGATCCTCCGCACGTGGTCGATTGCGCACAACCCCGGCCCTCTCGCATTTCCCCACCCAGGACGAGGCAGCCTTTCGCTGCCCACACCCCCCCCCCCCGCTCTTTCACCCCCTTCCTTTTCCCTCCCCACTCTCCCCACCCTCCCCACTCTCCCCACCCTCCACTCCATGCCCGCCCGCCCCACCTGCGTGCCTCGCATCCCAAATCGACATTGTTCCCGTGCGTGCGACCAACGTTCTTCCAGGACAAAACCAGATTAACTAATACAACATCATCGCTAGGCTCCACTCTCGGCCGGTAACAACCAGAATCAGCAGCCAGCCCACTTCTTCTCTTCTTCTTCTTCCAGACGTCTTGCCTAGTCTTATTTCTTTTTCTCCTCTCCCCCCCCCCCACCGCCCTTAATCTCTTCGCGCAGGCAGGTCCGGCTTTCGTTGCCGCCCGGCGCATCGCATCACATCGCATCGCATCACATGCATGCGGCTTCGTTCCGTCTAAAAGTGGTCTAGTCCGCCTGCCTGCCCGGAATGAAAGCCAACACACTATCCCCGATTATGTCTCAATGCCGTCCGAAAGCCAAGTCGCGGGGTGCCATAACTGCATGCTCTTGTCTGCGCGATGCGCAATGTGCATCATCGTCATCGTTGCCTGCAGTCCTTCATCAGACAGTGCGTATGTATATTGCACACGCACAATCTCTCTGTCTCTATCGCGTGTTTCCCCCCCTCCTCTGTTAAACACCAATAGCTGGGTATTCAGCATGTCTATACAACCACGCAAAGTAGCTGTGCTCACCATCTCTGCTTGTCCACGTCGCCAATTCGAATATGCGCACAGTGTCATACGGCGTTGCCAAAGTTTTTAGATTTGACCCTTTAGGAAGTAGAATATAGTCTTTTATATCTAAAACAGTATTCGAGATATTCACCTGCTTTTGATATTCTAATTTTTCTTCTTGCGCATCTTTTCATCCTAGTAAACATCGCAATGCTATACTAGACTTATTTACGCAAAACATGTCCAATGCTGCGTAATCTGCTACATGTAAAAAGGCAGTACGGTAAATGTAACGAGGTAGTAGGTGTCTCCTTTATAATTACACAGCATCATACAGACTTACCGTCAGATATGGCGCTAAATTCATGTGATACTGAATCAGTATAACAGAGACGTCTACCAACTCAAAACCCCCATTTCTGCACTGCCTTTACATCTAGCAGATTACGCAGCATTCTACATGTTTTGCGACAGATTTAGTGCCAGTTCCTGCGCCATGTTCAATGCTATGTTCATTAAGACAGAGACGTCTACCAACTCGAGACGTTTCTGCACCGCTTCGCCATGTTCTGCGTCGTGTACAATGCTATGTAATTACGACAAAGATGTCTACTAGCTCGAAATGTTCCTGCGCCACTCTTAATTTGAAAGATCACGCAGCATTGTACATATTCAGCGCGAGATTAAGCGGCATGTTCTGCGTGATGTTCTGCTGCATGTTTTGCGTCATGTCCTGCGTCATGTTCTGCGTCATGTCCTGCGTCATGTTCTGCGTCATGTCCTGCGTCATGTTCTGCGTCATGTCCTGCGGCATGTTCTGCGGCATGTTCTGCGTCAAGTTCTGCGTCATGTTCTGCTGCATGTTCTGCGGCATGTCCGGTGGCATATCTGGCGACGTATTTGTACCCATGGGTGGCGGCACCATACAGCTCGAAAAACCTCCCGACGATCCGGTATTGCCAGGCCCAAACAAATCCCTCGCCACGCCTTCGAGAATGAGCATGTCTATTCTGAGACAACCTGTACGTGTACTCGACTGTCTCAGGAAGTCGATGGTCCGCACAAACAGGACTTGCAACAGATCCATAGACACCCACTCTCGTAGTATACTGGTCCGCGTGCAGGCCGAGAGAACCAGGAGATTTCCCCATTGACTGTTGACGAGAAGAAAAAAAAAAACGGCTTGTTAGTAATCCGCTAGTCATGACAGTAATTTCAATGGTCCGTCTCGAAACCGTGCCTCACTTACGCATGCGCTGTACCAAAGACGTTTGTTATGATAGGTCGTTCGGGTCCCAGATTGTGTAGTGCCCTTGTGCTCTCGATCAAAGCCTTGATACCTCGTTTCGCGTATTCTTTGACCTCTTCTGGAATCTCTGTCGGCGACTTTATCGGACAGGGCGCGGAGGATGTTCTCACGCCGTGATGAAACTCGGATGCTGCAAGCTGATCGGGGCTCGCTGAGTTCTCGTCTTGCCGAGGGTCCGACCATTGCAAAATTTGTCGAATAAATGGTCGATAAGTGATGACTTGGGCACCCCAGTATTTGGCACGTAGCCGTGCTGTCAGAAGATCTCCAGCCGGTGGGTCATCCTCATTGAATACAAAGCTCTTCGTCACCCACTTCATGTCTGATACGGCGTCCGCGACTGAGCCTACGTTCTTGAATTTGGGGTCCAACTTCTCGGGGTTCACGTCCTTTGGATTCTTTTCCGGTGCATAAAATACGCGATGAATACAATTCAAGTGCGTGCGGAGGTACAGCTGTGCTGGATAGCTGTCAAGCACGTTCTGGTTGAAACCCTCGACCATGCACATGTTGGGGTGGGGTATGTCGTCTTCATATGACAGAAGCCCAGAAGGAGGCATCTGTAGCTCTGCAATCAAGTCGCTACGGATAGTCAAGATTAGCCTCAGACACACTCATCTCGATTTGATCAAAAGCCGGCCGACAGTTCCTGTCATTTGTATTCTCTATTCCTCTCAGCTTACCTCTCCAACTGCAGACATGTCCAGAACGTCAGAGCAAGCTGGTTATATTTTGTCTCGCGAATCATTGTCATAGATTTCTTCAGATGGCGCAACTTTTGCAGACTCCTAGTGGCAAACAGTCAGCGAGGTTTGAGAGCTTCTTGCGAGGTGTGTGTGCATAAAGGCGAGAGAGAGGACGATACGAATTGGGGATTATACGTACGGCCTCATAATGACCTGCAACTTGTGCCCTGCTTGGTGAATAAAGGCAAAACTCTCCATTGGGCGGGCCAATTGTCCGTGGTACAGGCCGGCAAAGATGAGGGCGTACACATTTTTCATATTTTTATAAGCTCCCATGTGATTTCCCAATATATCGGTGGCAAAGGCGAAGTATTCCAGGCCAGGAATCGTTTCGTAGTTTTTCTTCAAGCCCAACCCATATCGAGCTGCGCCACTTCCACTGCCTTGAACAGAGGACCGTCGGCTTTGACCGCCACCCCGCTCTAGTTCCTTGGGTGAGGTCAATCCTGAAGACTGACAAGTTGAAGATAAGCTAGGAGGTGAACTCTGACTTGGCGATTGAGTCAGGCCGTTTCTTGTCAAGGGACTACCACGAAAAATCGTTTCAGTCTGGTGCACAGCGTCGGGAATACACACTCTGTGTTGGCAAACTTTGCCGAGTGCCAATATGATCAGGACGAGGGCATTGTGGATCGATCTTTCCGGCCTGCCCCACGTGGCACCGCTGGATGTTGGCGATACCTCGGATTCGTCGACGACCAGCGACCTCTTTCGTTTTGTCCCCGCCATGTCATTTCCCACATTTGTAGTGGTACTACTCACTGCGAATGAAGCTGACGCAGTCTTTGGTTGTTTTAGGGGAGCTGGCCTTGACGGTAACGTTTCCAGGAAATGATGGACCCATTCTCGGAGGACTTTGGGCTGTATGATGGGATGCATACTGAGTATGTGGTCCTGGAAACTCTGCACATAGCTCCAAACCTTATGTTCACTGAAATCGGGGCTTCCGTCGCTGGCAAGAACACCACCTTTGTATTCCACAGCCTGATCCGTCGGACTCGGTCCGCCAAGATGACCCCAATCTGCGACCAAAGGGGAGGACGTTCCTGTATCGGATAAATCATCAGAAATATCCAGCTGGCTGTGATCTGTATGAAGGGTAGGCGGAGGACGTGGAGGGTGAGAGTCTTCTCCGCGTCCGTAGACAATTAGCACGCCTCTATTCTGTTCAATACTGATCGGATATTCGGTAACATGCCGTATGCCTGCGGGTTCCAGATGCGGCTTGACAATATCACGTATTATGGGCCACTGCAGTAGTAAACCAGCCAGCGTAGTATGATTCATTGGTATTGCAGGTTCGCCTGGAGGGACTGGTTCGCCCGGCTCCTGTTCCAATTCATCTTCTGCCAGTTGCATGGATGGACGTTCTGGGTATTCGCGCGGAGTTGCGTCATAATAGTCGTTCTCGAATTCTTCGACCTGAAATTGGGAGTCGCGCATCGCTTGAAGCTCTTCATTGGCAATAGAATCAGATTTTGTATGACCGCCATTTCGCTGACCTACGCACGACTCCAGCTTGCTCAATCGATTCTCCAGGTTAGACTCAAGACGCTGAACATGACTCAGCAAGCTTCCAATGTTGCTTTGTACCGCCTTGAGGCCCTGAAGGATATCGGCCTGAGCCTTGTCCGTGCTTTTCCAGGTGAAAACGTTAGAAAAGGACGGAGATGGACCAGGATACTGTGCGAGAAAACGTACGCTTTGGGAACCGGGTCGCGATAACGACACGATGTCCCTTTATCGCGACATGTTTTACACGGTTTAAGCTCATCGCATTTTGCCTTGAGTTGACGACATTGGTCGCATGCCTGTATTGTGCGTTAGTCAATCATTACTTTGACGTGCAGATTGCATGAACATCGATCGAGCACGAGCAAGGAGTGGTTGCGATTTTTTGGGTTTTTCTTTTTGTCTTGAAGGGGGGGGAGGGGGGTGGGGTTCGAAAAATGCAGCTTGGAAGAGGTATTTCAACTATACCTGTGATGCTCTATTATTTTTCTTCTTGGCTGATGCTGCTGAGGAAGCGTAGACTCCATAGAACTGCTCTGGCACTGGTGTGTAATTCGCGTTAGACTCGTAGGGAGTCTGTTGAGTGGCTGTGGCTGGCTGCCACGTCGAAGAGCGGTACACTTCAGACGTGGGAACTCCCGGGAGACCATTCTCGTAGCCCATATGCCGTTGCTGACCTTCAATAGAGTAGGCGACGGGTTGATGTTGAGGAGGCGGAGGCGGCGGAGGCGGTAGTGGCGGTTGTGATGTTTGATGGTGAAGATTAGAATGATGGTGATGATATGAGGTCAACAAAGGTTGGAGTGTATGAGGCGTCATAGAATCAGTCGCATGACCAGGCGCCGAGTTTGATTGCCGGCCCTCGTCGCCAGACCCACGCTTAATCACGGAGTCCCGAGGGGTGTATTGATGATACAGTGGGAGAGATGTTGAGGATAATTGGTTTTGATGGTGATGTTGCTGCTGCTGCTGCTGCTGCTGCTGGTGAGAAGGGCCAGGCTGGCGAAAGTGATTTTGCATGGGAGCGAGTGTTTCCTGTTGGAGATGTCTTCTGTCGACTTCAGAATGATGAGATTTCGCATGACCAGGTACGACGGCTGGAAGGGAATCGGTATTTGGATCCGAGGCCGTGAGGTGAGGAACAGGAGCAGGAGAATGGAAAGATAAAGGAGACTGGTGATGATGACCTGAGAGAGGGCCGGTTCCGAGACTGTTGTGTCGAGGTGAATATGGCTGTTGTTGATATAAGCCTGGGCCGGGATGACGGTGTGAATAAAAAGTTGAAGAGGGCGGAGAAATATGCCGAGATCGCGGAGGATTTGGATCATGAGTCTGATGAGGAGGGGGAAGAAGAGTCCTATTTGGCGTAGAGGCAGACCAAGACCCCAGACGAGGGCGTTTACCGTCCGGGCCTGGATCCATGTTTGTGCGTTCAAGGTGCAGCCACCGGACACAGATACATCAGGAACGATGCAAAAGGTAACGAGGCAAGGACCGGCGAGGGCCAGTATCCATGGGCCGACGAGGGCGAAACGACGGACACCAGAAGAGTAAGTCAAGTAGCAGGCGGGCAGCAGGCGGGCAGCAGGCGGGCAGCAGGACAGAGGTAGTGAGGTAGTACTCGGTACCAGCATTCGGGCAGCACTCGCAGCCGACGAGCGCTGGGGGCCCGGACGGACTCGGCGTCTTGCTGGGGAGTCAAAGAGGCTGTTAAAAGCGAGATCAGAGTAATGGATGACTGGGCAGGATCCAGAGCACCGGAGAGTCGCGAAAGATGTTGGCCGCCGAGAGCTGCTGGACTGGGGCGTGTGGGAAGTGAAGTCGTGGCGACCAGGGACTTGGACAGACCTGGGCAGACCTGGGCAGACGTGGACCGACATGGATTCGCGCGCCGGGCTGCCCTATGCTGATGACAAGAGCCGTCAAGTGGACTGTCGCTGTCGCCGTCGCTGTCGCTGTCGCCGCCTTGTTGCTGCCGCCTTGTTGCTGCCGCCTTGTTGCTGATGCGTGTCGGCGCGAGGCGAGTGAGGATGAATGTGCTTTGCCTGCCCTACCGTCCCCCCCCCCCCCCCCCCCCCCCCCCCCCAGTATCTCGCCGTCTGTACGACAGAGCATCAAGACGCCGCCCAGGAGCTGGAAGGGGAGGAGGCGACCCTGCTTTGTTTGACGACATATGAGAAACGGAAGCTGGGTTTGAAAAGGGGAACCCTGCGCGTGTCCCATCACCAAAGAAGCGGAGGTGGCGTTGCCGGAGCAAGCAAAGCGGCTGGGCTGAGGTCTGGTGGCAGCTGGCAGCTGGCAGCTGGCAGCGGATCGAGGGCTGCTAACTAATGGAGGGCGGATCTGGGAGCTGGACCTGGAGCTACCTGGAGCTATCCAAGAAGAGAAGAGGAAGCGCGCACAAAGCCGACGCAGTGGGGCCCGGCTGAGACGGGGATCATGGCCTCCTGGTCCGCTTGGGCCGACCATCACAGTCAATGAGTACTTCACGGTACTTCATGTTGGAAGTGCGCTTCACCTTTGGGCGCCGTACCTGTACTGCCTGCTGATGACGTGCTGCGAACACCCCAAGGAGACTTGGATTGGACTGGACCTGGCCAGACAGCTTTGACGACAACTTGCGACTTGTAAATGCGACTCCAGCCATCGTCAGTGCAACCACAGTTTCTTGGTTTGGTCTGGTATGGTCGGCATCATTTGCATCATTTGCATCGTCTGCATAGGTTGGTAACAGGCACATACCTAGTCTGCATCGTCTGCACCTCCACGTCGACGAGCGAGCAAGTGCCGAGACTGTGGCACAATGCTTGTGCTTGAGTCTGTGCGCGAATTGCAAACCGCAGGTGTAGAAAGCAAATACAACCAGCAGATACGCCAGCTAACCTCGGAGTTGGGTGCGTCTAGTACATAGTATCTACTATGTACATACGTGGAGGCAAGTACTTCAGCTACCCAAGTACAATTTTTTTTTCATCATTTTTACTCGTCACGTACATGGACCATGGACTCGATGTACTCAATGAATGTAGTTGTCAACTTCATGTGCAGCCTCGCGCCTCGCGGGAACTATGTATGTTGGCTTGTTGTATGATATCGATGGGGGCTTGTATGATATTGAGGAGGCTTGTATGATATCGGAAGGGGCTGGTATGATATTGACGAGGCTTGTATGATATCGAGAGGGGCTTGAGACCTGACCTGACGCTGGCATCGGATGAAAAAGTGCGTTGTATGTAGTGTGTGCTGTGACTAAGAAGGGCGGGGATGGCGAAAGAGAGGGCCTTGAAAGAAGATATCAAGGTCCTTTAGCTAAATGCTTCTGCGTCATTCGGCGCAGCATGAAAAGAAATAATGGGACCGGAATCAAATCACTAACCAAATGCTACCACCCACCCTGACCCACTTTTCCCCTTATTAAAAAAAAACGAAAAAAAAAAAAAAAAAAAAAAAAAAACTTCTCGCATCAACAATATGAATATGGACGGAACTATTTTCAAATATCCCACACAATAACTGGCGATCAAGCAGGGCCGGCAGTGGCCTGTGTGTGGCCCCTGAAAGCCTCCCGGTCCATCACCCCACGGCGCGGCGTGGATTGAGCGGTCAGCCAGTCCAGCCCAGCACAGGGGCGGTTGTCACCGGACGCGCTAGCCCTGACCAGGGTCCGGTATCCAATGTGCAACGGTCCTGTCCCTCTCCAGCTTACCAAACAAAGAAGGAAGGAAGAGGAAAGGAAAAACTAAAGGGAAAGAGCGGGAGAGGATGCTAGCACGAGCAAGCAATAGTCGATAAGGCACGAGCCTGGGATAATCACAAGGCACATATATACACGCCCTGCCTTTCAGCAGAACACCCCCCCCCAAACAACAACAGCATTGCCATCAGACACCTCATTGTCCAGTTCCTTTTTCCACATTTCCTACCCCATCTCGGTCTGACGATGGATCTAAAAATTCTTGACGTGGTGCCCAGTCACCTTCTGGCAATCCCATTATTACTATACTCTCTGTTGTAGATACTATGACGGTGAACTTATGTAAGCAGGTGAGGCACACCTATTCCCATCATTTGCTCTCTTTCGTCAACTGCCAGCTGCTGCGAGCCGCTCCATCTCCAAATCAACCTTCATGACAAAGGCCCGGTGAGCAGGCGCATCTTTACATTGTTCGGGATTTATGGTTTCAAATCATGATCCGTCATAGGTAGTTGAGAGGCAATGCGCAGCAGGTGCTTGATGTTGATTCGCTTATTCGAATGAGAAGTCTTGTGTCTCACCAAGGCCGTTATGCTACTTTGTCACACGTTGGGTCGGTCTCCTCTTGTCTGATATTTCCCACAACACGTGGTTAGTATATACATACACATGTCCAGGTATTGTTCTATAATCGGCTGCTAGTCACGCTTCGGCATACTTGTTTCGTCTTGTCTTGCCATCTGTCTTATCTCTACGTTCTTGTCTCTTACTTTCTGAAACTCGACTGCTCCGCTTGCCGAACCAATATCCTGGGGGCGGGTCCCGTTGCCAGGAACAGGAGTATCAGGGTCTCTGTGTAAGAGAGAGTCAAATAGTCTATTATCTCCATCGACTAAGACGGGCCGAAGCGGTTTGATGCACATTTTCGGGGCGGCCTTGAAACGAGTCGCGAATAGATTTCGAGGAGAGCGGGAAGAAAACAAATCAGAACTAGGAGACTAACACGTGGAAATTCCATTAGCCTGAGAGATTGTAAGAAATCCGATTAGAATGTACATTTCTCGACACTGTACATACATACATATGTATGTATGTATGCAGATATAGTCGTTTGGCCAACTTCCGACACTGAAAGGTATCTACTTATGCTAACTGGGCATAGGCAGCTAAGAGACTCGAGGCTGGTCGTGGCCTTCGCCCCGGCGCCTGCTTGAGTACGTAGCCATCTTGCATGTGCTGCACGACGGAAACGCGCTCTCTGCCACGGGAACTGTGTGTCTGACGACTGTCGCGCGGCACTTTCGAGTACCCCAGACTGCCTACCGTCCTCTTCCTACCAGGTACTTTTCTGATCCGGCACCAAACACAATCAAGGCATAAGTAAAACACGCAGCGGCATCCGCAGCTGCGGAGGTGGAGCGAATCGAACGGGCGGCAAAGGCGCATTGGATTTGGTCGGCTCCGACGCAACAACACGAGGCAGCAGAGCAAACAAGCAGGCTAGCCATGCGAGTCATCCAGAACTTATCTACATACATACATGTGTCCATACATAGTTGGTACCGACAGACAGGCACTAGGTCTCTGGATCCAACGGCTTGATTCACCCGCTCCATGTCCACCAAGCCCGCTACTAGCTCGTGCTGGACTTTGCGTCTTCAGAAAGGTCCAACAGAGTGTGCAAGACCAACAGCAGACTCGTTGGTTTTGGTTGTGTTTATAGTAAACGAGGTGTGTGGTGGGACATGATCAAAACGCAGCAGGTCAGTCAAGCGTCTCCAAAGTTACAAGGATAGATCCCCCCCTCCTTCCGCCACAGACTTCGTGTCTGCCGTGGTGGCCGGATGTGAGTGATGCACGGCAGCGCGATACCACGACACACCACATCTGCTTGTTTGCGTTTGGCATCACCTCGCCAGCCACTAGTGAAGATAGTTTAGATGGCCTAGGGAAATACACACGCACGCGCACTCATGGAAATGGGTGCTCAATTGTCTTACACGGACGGGAGCACATTTTATTTCGTCAGTCGTGCATATCATTAACAGGTGTGGTCATACTGAGGGCACGGAGTGCTACGGAGCTGTGGAGAGGGGTTGCATGTCTTGGTTCATCCATTGTATCTTGCACTTCTACTTTTGATTCCACAGCCGTGCGACCATGATAAAACTCGTGTGTGCGCGTGTGAGTGTGTGCGAAAAGGGTATGTGTGGTGGCCTGGCGACAACTTGAGCCAGGCAGCGAAAATAACTGCCCAACCCGAAAACAAAAACAAGGCCGAGAGGGACGCTGCGGGAAAGATCAAAGTTTTTGGTGTTTGGATGTGGTGCGACATGCATGAACAATTCGTGAAGCTCGGCATCATGATCGGACGCCCACGTCGGAACGGTTTCGAGAGGTTTGGATTTCCCCACGAGGAAGAAAAAAAAGTTCTCTTGGGAAGGGTTGATAGGGATAGTACATACATATGTACATACTTACACCCACTGTATGTACATACATAGGTATGTATGTGTTGTGATTTCTACAGTTTTGGTCCTCCGAATTCTTTTGCAAATCTGCCTAACAAGTGGATTGAGCCTAATCAGGTCTGGTGAATACATTGCTTCTAATGGTGTTTTGAAGCGGACGAACGAGGGCATCTTATCGCCTCACGCCCTGCTATAGAATATCTAGCCATACCAGGAGACATGGTATATAGCTTGCAGAACACAAATGTATTTCAAGGTCTGTATCCTACATGTCTATATGAGTATATCGTGTTGGTAGTATAGTTGACTGACTGCTGACAGAGTGGGCCCGTGACGACGACGAGCAGCGTGGAAACGTGGTGTTTATGAACTTGTAACTGCATTCATACATATAATATAATATAGTGACTCCAGGTAAACCCGAATATTTCGCCATACAATTTTAGTGTAAAAAAGTTTTGGAATTACCTACGACCCACTGCATACATATGCATGTACATATGCACTAGCAGCGAGGTCAGGCAGATATGCAAATGTGAGCCTGGAGGGGTGGGGGAAAGTGAGGGGGGTGGGTGCAAGCATGGCAATCCGCCATATGGCATGGCAGTCACGTTCGATTCACCCGTGCCATTGTTTCCTTCCTTGTTCCTTGTCAGAGCCAGTGCTGACTGATCAAGATACCTACCCACCTACCTAGGTGGGTAGGCATCTACTCAACGCTGCGGCGGTGCTTTTGGCTTGTTGAGTTTCTCGCATTGGGGCTCCGCAGAAACCACCATTGAAGACAGGATACGGAAGACAGGATACCCAGATACCATCCATCTCCCCGAGCCGAATCTGCTCTGGCAGGGCCACCGACTCGGGACGACCTGCCCAGCCATGAATCCGTGTGCCCTCAGCAGGAACGCCTCGAGCGCCATGTGCCCGTCATCGAACAGCGACGAGCGCGCGCGCGGGAGCCTCTTCAATACCCAGATGGGAGCCCAGATAGGAGCCCAGATGGGAACGGACCAGGATGCCGCAACATTTGTCGCGTCTGGAGTGAGAACCGTGCGCGCTCTCAGTTGTCTGGTACAATGTCATGGAAATATGGAAGGGTCTCACCAAGCGCGCACACACGCACCACAACGGGCTGACGGACAGCATGAAAGCAGCGGGGGGGAAGGAAAGATGGCAAAAGAAAGGAGGAAGGACAGGGGGAAAAGGTAAAAAAAAGACAGGAAAAGAAAAGAATCCATTTTTGATATCTGAGCAGCGCTAGGCATCTGACACTAGTGACGGGTATCGCAGGCTAATTTAGTGCAGTTGATCTTTCCATTCATCTCTCCGACTTGAAGCCTGAACGCTTGTGTGGATAGGGCGGGCAGGCGGACGGGCGAAACGACAGAGAGCCATCATCATGGCCCGCGGATCCAGATCGCGCTAGCGTACTGTGCTTCTCTTCTTCTGCTATTTTGCTTCAGGTCGCAGCACGTCTTGCTCATGTGAGCCTGCCTGTAGCTCTCATTTTCTACATATACAACCAGAGAGAGAGAGAGAGTCGACTAGACTCGATCGAGGCTGCTGTCCGATCGCGCTCGAGATACCGGGAACTGCGTTACACGCAGGTGGAGAGCTTTTGACAGAGTTTGTCTCTCTCGAATCGCCTAGCATCTTTTCTAGTCACAGACCCTGGTCTGCCCTTCGCCGGGTCTGATCCACCTCACGGGCCACGTATGACAATCGTTGTTCTTCCCGTGATTGAGCACAAAGAGGAGCACATGGGGCTGTGTCGACGTCTGATGTGGCCTTGTCCGTCCGTTCGTCCAGTGCCGGTGCCGTTAACTGGTGCCGTGTTCTGGCAATTTACCAGTTTAGTAACGCCTGCACTCTCTATGCCTGACCCTACTCTCAACCGTGAGGCAATGATAGAGCCCGGATCAGCCAGAATGCGGCCAACCTCGCCCGTCCAACAAGGGGACAAAACAAACCTGGAAGATTTGAGGCTCAACTGCCGAATCAAGCAAGTCTACAAATCGTGTCGACAAAAACAAATCAACCGTTCATTCGCCCGGCGAGCTCGCATTCCACCGAGGTGCCAGAAAGGAAGAGAATATAGGTCCATAAGTGGACATGATATTAAGGCCCTAGAGTCTAGGGCCCAGGTGCCAGGATGCCAGGATGCCAGGGTGCACACCCTTCTACTCGCGTACATGTTCAGTCGAGCTTGCCAAAGCTCGTCTTTACTAGACCCTCCATTCTTCTGTGACAAGGCCGCGGGCGACGAACCATCAAGCATGAATCGGCAGATGAAAGCGAATAGAAGGTAGGAACTTGGAAACCATTTCGGTCATTGAGGCTCATCTTGGACTCGCCGGGCCTGCATGCGCGCAGGCACTCCGCCTGTCCTGCATGTTTACGCCCTAGGCTGCATGATCTAGCGCACCACCCCCAGATCATCATTTCAACCATGAGATTAACAATAGATGAGAGCTTAAGTCGTGCACGCGCGTACGCCGGTAGTAATAGCCGCCTCCGGCAGATACCCACTGTACAAGATCCGAGTCTTGGGCCGCCGATACAAGACACATCATCCCAAGTCTGTCGCCTGTCTCCCAAGTCGTTCGTGGCAGGGCGCTTGTTCTCAACCCTTTTTTTTTCTTGAGCATGACGGCTTGACAACATCCGTGTGCCCGTATACCGTCTGGCGCCTTTGTGGTGGATGCACTTGACGTGATATGCAGATCATGGTGCTCTGGCGGACCGCAGGCGCGTGTGTTGTGTTTTGGTCCATTTTCACTGCGTAGCTGAGAAGACGAGATTTCCAAAAACATCCATCACCCAGACCTTGTCTCTTTGAAAAATACCAATGCTCTTCATTCTTGTACGGAGGGAGGTGTACCTGTATGTACTATACATACATATGCACATCCGTATACATATACACATGCATATGTGGGAATCAGTTGAGATGCAATGCACTTGTTTTTCTTTCTTTTTCTTTTCTTTTACGGCCATAACCGACACAACTGTGGGGTAGCAGCACCTGAGTATTTTTGTTTCTTTTTTCTGGTTTTCCTGGGTTTTTCTGTATTTTTTTCTGTGCAATCCTTATTCGTCAGACAGCAACTTCAGAGAACTCCAGGCCGTGCGCAAAAGGCATCTCATGCCATTGCTTTTGTGCTATCGCCTCCTTTCTTTCTTTTTCTTTTTCTTTTCTTTTTTTTTTCTTTTTTTTTTTAATCTGTTTTCTTTTTCGTATCTTGTGTTTTCTCATGTCTGTCTCGTTTCAATCCCCGTCTAGGCAGGATTTGTCCAGCCCCAGGGGGCTAATTCTTGTGCCAAAAAGAAAAAAAAAGAGAGAAAAAAGAGAAAAAACGAAGATATGCTGTAGGAACCCCACAATCTCCTGGACGCAGAATGACTCGTCATCTCTGGCCTTCGCACTGACTTGAACTACGGATTAGATCAAAGGAGGAGCAAATGGATGATGCTATTGATATGGACAACACAATCAATCCAACACGCCATAAAAATGCGCCTCACGGTAAGCGCATTTGTAGAGCTCAGGATAAGGAAAATACGATTAGGATGACACTCGAGTGTCGAGGGCGACAAGAAGGCCAGGAGAGATGTTGGCTGCCACGCACGACTTAATTGCGCGTTGTGTTGCAAGTCGCCGCGATTCGGCCATCGATTTCGACGTCAAAGGACTTTGGTTCAGGCGAAACATCAGCGAAAGCAGGTGTTTTCATACCCTTTCTGTATTGTTTAAATCACCATCAGCTTTTTCGAGTCTACGTTTCGAGTCGACTATTTGGATGCGCTCAATCCCAGGGGCAAAAGCTTAATACTCTTCGTATCCATTGCTTCGGATGGACGCCCCTCATCAAGAAACACGGATCACCATCACAGAACTTTGATCACGTCGAAGCAACTCTCTCCGCACGTCCCAGCTTTTTCGAGAAACGCTAGGTCATCTACGAAACAAAAGTAAGCATCTTGGCACTTGACCTACAGTTTTTTTTTTTTTTTTTTTTTTTTTTTTTTTTTTTCATAACAAGAGGCGGTGGTCAAGGGGTGCGGATATTACTTTCCTCCACCCATTCCATGCTATCGCCGTTTTGTAGTCAGCAACGAGACTGTCCCTAATTCTGATAAAAATTGCTTTCATCTGCAGTAGAGGGCAAGTGGACCTAAGAAGTAGTGAGAGCTTTTACGGAGAAAGCTCCGGTGCTGCAGGAGAAACTGACAAAAACAACCACAACAAGAACAACAACAGAAAAAGTAAGGATTTCAAGAATTGTGACAGGAAGCACCCAATGTTGTGAGATTTGATGGCAAGTATCCCTGCTCCACCTGTTATGCAGTCCAAGTACTGTACTCTTTAAACTGCAAACAGGGTATGTGGACTGTGAAAGGCGTTTTTTTTTTCTTTTTTTTTCTTTTTCCAGTTTTCGTCGCAGTTTCTCAAACATCTGCCGCATCAAAAGCCGTCCATCTCGATCTACAGTTCCTACCGTGCTTTGTGTCGACCAGTGCGTTCTACAGCTTCAAACCGCGCCGCGCGGAAAGGCATACGCGGCATCTCAGGTGGAAGAAAAAACGTGGCCCGAAGCAGCCTACCTCCTTACCCGGACGAACAAGAAAGCACGATATGAAGACATAGCACGTCAATTCTGCAACATACCTCTGCTATGTGCTAGAACTGGGACAGCCATGCTCTTCCACCGGACCAAATCACTTGTCAACGCCATTGTTTGCCGGGAAATGTCTCCCCCGCGTGTATGTGTCGTCCAATGACTGTCCCAGTCGTTGACTGCCATAATTCTGTACTATACTGTACTATATAAGGAGGCATCGTGATTGCCATCACAACTCAATAGTACAAGCCGCAGATGTATGAAAAACAGAAAAGAAGAAGAAGAAAGAAGAGACAATCACGGCAGGAAGCTTTACATGTCGATTCCGCGTCAAGCACAGCCAGTGGGAAAACTTTGAGGCTGCAACTGATGTCTGCACTAGAGACGCACTATATGGCACCGACATGTCGTCCATTCCGCTTAGAGACATTCAGTTTAACGTGCTTTTCCCTCCCGATTATTCGGACGGTATGTAAAACCGATGCGTCAGATGCTACAAGACGAATAATACTCGTGGTCTCACAGTCGTCTGCCATGTAAGCGGCCTCAGCTAGCGTCTGGTTTCTGTCTTGTTCTTTTCCTTTTTTTTGGGCCTGTTCCAAATTTAACCCACGCTACTTTTTTCCTTTTTTTTTTTTGTTTTTTCTTTTTCTTCCTGTTTTTTTACGAACGCTTTGTCGGCTGCCTTCCCATCATCAGGCAAGCCTGATACGCGACTGCAACGCAGCCAGGAACCCTGGGGTCCTTACATGGGGACATGCGGCAGCTCATCATCGAGTGAATGAACACACATAGTGAATGTATTCATGCTTGCTAATGTACGTGATGTGTAAAGTATACACATTTCCGTGTGCCCAGTCTAGTCTAGGGCCGTCTGAAATGATGGAAAGCCTCCTTGCCGATTATCTTGTGACTGGCATGCCGGCGACGGTCATACAGACTTCATGCCGGCGACTCTTTCGTTTGAACAAAAAGAAAATTGCAAAAATGCCGAGTTCTTTTTCTCTCGATTGGGCGATTTCCAATTTCACTCAACCTGTAGCAAACCCTCCAAACAATAATCGATGCATCGCTTTCCCGCCCAAATTGTACTTTTCGTCATCTATTTCATTACCGATTCTCCTTTCCTTCTCGCTTGCTAAGGGGGGAAAACAACGCCATCATCGTCTCTTCTCCCTTCCCGCTCAATAAAACAAGATGATAAACCCGTCCTGTCGTCGGCAGCAGTGGTGATATGTCTGCCCATGGGCGGGGGTTCCAAGAAAAAAAAAAAGCTATCTGACCGATCGTGACTCTAGTGGGTCCTACCTGCGCATCGAGCCAATGAAAAGGCCATGATCGCGTGCGGGTGGCTTTCTTTTTTTTTTTTTGGTCTTTTTCGGCTTGCGGCGCTTGTCGACGAATATTGGCCCTGGTGTTTCTGGACCATAGGACATGACGAGACATGACTGCGGTTTGTGAATAATATTCTTTGGCTCCTTTCTTCTTTGTGTCTTGCTTAATTGTTGGATGAACCCATTGCCATGGCTTTTTTTTACACGTCATGCTTTGAGGTTGACGTGTGGAATATATACAACATTGTACACCTATTTATATGTATGTAATTTATACGGAAGATATGTATACGGATAAACCAATCCTCAAATTCGACTCATGGCTTTTTCCCCCTCACTATCTGTGCATGCCTGTATGGATCCGCGACATGGTTACACTGGCACTAGCTGGCGAGGAAGCCAAACTGTCTGGCTGGCAAGATGGACAGATACATACATACATACATATGTATGTAGGTATGTAGGTATGTAGGCACGTGTGTAGATATGTACATAAATACATTACTTTTCATCTTTGTGAGAAAGAGACAAATGACAGAGCATTAAAATAGCAGAGCCCCTTCGCAAGAGCTCCTGAGCCCTCCCTCCCAAGAAATCGAGACACACTCCAAGTGAGGGGTCACGAGAAAGAGGTTATATCAGATATTTCCACTGACTGTTTCTTTTCATTTCAGACCTCCCCCCCCACAGCATTACAATATATGTACAGCGAGTACAAATACCTCTGAAAATGACCTGTTCACAACGTGGCGCTTGCGCATAGAGGGCGTTTGTAACATGGTTCTTGTCGTTTATCACTCATCTTTGCGTCGTGAGCGGTCTTAGGCGGGAAGGGGATGGGGTCATGTAGCCGGCAGGAAAATATGGTATCCAATTATATCGGCATGTCAGCTTTGGTGGCTTTTGTACTTATACTTACAATGAAATTTCTCTTCATAGTTTTTTTAAGTCTTTGTTCTGTTTTTCTTATCCAAGGCCAACAAGTGTCACTGGTCTGATATCAATTCTCAAACATGCACAGCGTGTAGTTAGACACGGCATGCAAACTCCAACCAGATATCCAGGGGGAAACTCCCTACCACCTGCTCGTTTCGATGGCGTGCTCGTTCAAATGTGTCCTTGGAAGAAGAGGGGGGGCCGAAAAAGAGCTCCATCGGTCAGGCGACATAATCTCTGTGCTCCCGTATTTGACAATGGGGTTTTTCCTTTTTGCTTTTTTTTAGCATGGTATTCTGTCGTCCATGAGCCGAGAAGGCGGGGAAGCAACGTCCATCATCGATGTGGGCGGGAAAGGCGCCATATTGGCGTTTCTAGCTCGTCGGCAATTGTCCAAGGTGGGTATGCGGTGTCACGAGCTCGCTCGAGAAACCAAGTCTATTCTTTTTTTTCTCGGCAGAGCACTAGGAATAAGACTAGGAGACTGCAATTCTTATTGATTGGCGGGGATAGATATGAACGAGGGAGCCGCACGCCAGAGGCTGATGCTCATGTACGTGTGAATGTCAAAACACAGCACATGACCATGGAACTGACTTATAACAACGACAGCATAGGTATTCGGATATATCAGGGAGGGAAAAATGACACCATGGGGTTTCTCAGACCAACGTCGTTAGTCGACACCGCCTAATGGCGCATCCTCTGCTCTTGGCAAGTCGGTGTTGACGTTGTCGTTGACACCCTCGTCCAAACAATGCACAAGGCTGCTGTTGCGTGAGGAACGAAAAAGACCAAACCAACCTACATGACAGCATCCAAACCGAGGCTCCTGCATGAAGACCAACCTTCTCTATTCTTGCGTCTCGAGAACTCGATATATACGAATTCATGCGCACGTACATGGACGCCTGTTTCAAATCGCACTCGTCTGCCTGCGCCGATGGCGTCTGGCTGGCTATCCTGGACTCATCGAGATTGGATTCAAAACCTCCCCTGTATCGGCGCTCGAGGTACCAGTGACCTCGAGGTACCAGTGACAACAAAGGTTCAATCCGTAACAGACTTCTCTCGAGCAAAGGAAAACAGGGAGCGGGTTCGTCGGCAAGTTTTGGCAAACTTTGAGAGCCGATGGGTTGCAGAGACCAATCGAAACATTGCTCGGCCTTTTTCCGAATCTAGTAAGTTTGCAAAGCTCAACAACACTGGCGATTGCCGGTGTGGAGAAAAAAGAACGGCTCTTTGTTGTGCTTTTCTTTTCTTTGTCTTGTTTTTTCTTTTCTTTTCTCTCCGTTCCTTATCTTTTCTCTATTTTCTTTTTTTTTCTTTTTTCCTTTTTTTCCCCTCTTCTTTTTTTGCCTCATGATGCGTTAGCCGATGCACCCCTAGCACGAATCGCGTGCTTCTGTACTTCTCATGGACAGCAACAGCGTCCGTGCACAGAAGAAAGGAAATAAGAAAAAGAAGAAAGTTTCATTGGGTTTGCTTGGCATTCGCTGATTTGGGATTTCCCCCTCGGCGACTGCGCTTGTCCGGCCAGAAGTATGTATGCTCCTGTGTCGGACAAACGTGTCACATCCCATCCTCCTCGCGGGAAAGGCTTCTCGTTACTCTTCTCCGCTTTGCTGTTCTTTCGGTGCGGCTCGACGTCGATCTAGCCCGCGGATTGCCGGCTGCAGAGCCTGCCCCCCGCACCACTTCTTCTACTGATTCTCCTGCTCCTGCTCTTTCCATCATGCCGCGAGATTCATCCTGCCCAACAGCAACACCCTCCGTAAAGACACAATCCCCCTTTCGACCGAGAACCTCCCTGCCTGCCTCCTCCAGCAGGATCCCAAATGCCAGCAGGGCCGTCTCATCCATACTCCCCTCGTCGACGCCGCCGCTGCTGCGACCGGATCGAAGCTGTGAATCGCGGCGTTGTCTGCGCCGCATGGCCGCGTAAAACTTACTCGAGTAGAGGTGGATGGACTTGAGGAGGTCACTTTCGGGCAGAACGTCTTGTCCGCCGCGTGGTAAGTCCCGGTCGTGGGCGTAGTAGACGTCATGTTCTGCATAACGCAATGGCGCGTCCTTTCTGCGAAAGAGAACCTCGTCTGGACCAAGGGGCCGGCCACGGGTATGATTGCGGATGACTCGGTTTGAGGGTGCCTTGTCGTCGTTTCGAACGATGTGGTCCTTTGTTACTTTTCCTGCTCGCGGAAGTATATTAGCTTGGGCAATTCTTTTTCGCGACGTATGCTTGGCCAAAGTAACGCATTTGTAGAAAGCACAAACCAGCTACGGCATCGTAGAGCGTGGCGAGCCGTCGCTGATGCACGGGAAGTCCCTGAGGAGGTTCAAAATCGGCGTCGTGTTCATCTGCGGTGAGAGAAGGATGTTGCCTGTCCCCATCTTCTGCGGAGAAGCTCATGACGAGTTTTGAATGACGGAGGTGTGCGGAACGACGAACAATAGACGTAGGATGCTTTTCCAGTGGCGTGTGTAGATCTTTGTGAAGGGTTTTTACGTGTTTATTTTGCTGCTATTTCTTTCTCGCATATCCCTCTGGTCAATGTATGTGAGATTTGGTCACCACTTCGAAGTAGTTCGCCGCGTCTGCTGCTCAAGGCATCATCATCATCTTGCTGCAAGACGCGAACTCGTTTTCGTCGTGCTTCTTCATGAATGGGCGCGTTGTCATTGAAAAGACGGAAAACCCGACTTCTCTTCGCCAACTTTCCGTAGGGTAGCTAGAAAACAGTGGAGAATATGTGTGCGGTTGTGGGTCCTGTGCATGTCACTCCTCGTTCACTCACTCCTCGTTCACTCACTCACTCACACTCTCACTTCACTCACTCATCAACTTAACTTACTCGTCGCTCGCTCTCATATGTCACGTGTCACGGACAAACCACATCACTTCTCTGTCGACATGATGCCTTCGCCCCAAAAGCATCACCATACGTTCTACGCCTAAAGCCCACCGCTCTCTCTCCAACCGTCGATCAGTCTTCTTTCTCATCGAAACCTATACTCATTGATCAGTTAAGTGAATGCAGACCCGCCTTCTCACTCGCGAAACAGGCGACCTCCCTCCGCACGACCTTGCACGCTTCATCACCGACCAGCTCCTTCACGCCTTTGCGCCCGCGCCCCAACACCGCTTCAACGGCGAACCCGCATCGTCCCAGTCTCTTGAAGGCACTGACCAGCACGCTCGTCCCCTTCGCGCCCACGCAGCAGGCGTAAACTCCCTCGCCCTCGAAAAATTCGATGGCCGCCTCCTCGTCTCGGGTGGATCAGAAGGGTCCATCAAGATATGGGATCTGGACGAGCCGTCTACGCCTCACGAGCGACACGTCTTTCGTCCCGTGACCGCCATTCGTCGTGATACCGAGGGAACACGTATCTCAGGCGACGGCGGCAGTATTGCTGGTGGTGGTCACAGCCATGGCATCACGCACTTGGCCTTTTACCCCTTTGACCAGGACGCCTTCCTCTCGAGCTCGTATGACAAGACTCTGAAGCTGTGGGCGACGCAGCGCGCTGCCCTGACGGCCAATTTCCATCTCAACGCCACCATATACTCGCACGCCATGAGCCCGCTGGCCGACCACCTTCTCGTGTCGTGCGCAACACAGCACTCCAACGTGCGTCTCGTGGACCTCAAGTCGGGCGCAGCAGTGCAGGCGCTCGTCTCCCACGGCGGACCCGTCCTCGCCACGGCATGGAGTCCCCGTCGTGAACACGTCCTGGCGAGCGGCCATGCCGACGGCAAAGTGCGCATCTGGGACGTCCGTCGTGCCGGCGGCGTGATAGCGCTGCTCGATCAGGAGGACTCTCTCGGCATCGGTTCAGAGGCCACGGAGCAGGCCTCGCACGTCCATTCACGCTCTCGAGACACGGCACAGGCGCACCACGAGCCCGTCAACGGCCTGGCCTGGACTGACGACGGCGCATACATCGTCTCGGCAGGCCTGGACCGCAAAGTACGAGTCTGGGATGCCGCTACAGGCGCAAACACACTTGCGAGCTTCGGCGCTCTGATCCAGAACCAGCACGTCAGGACCGCTGCCGTGATCGTCCCGCCCTTCCCCGGCGGAGGCGGCGGCGGCAGCATGCTGGTCTGGCCCAACGACCACGAGATCCTGATGCTGGACCTCCATCACGGCACTCTCCTCACCAGGCTGCGCTGTCCGCACGCTGTCAGAACAGGCGCCAAAACCAGAACCAAAATCACAACGATTGCCTGGCGAAGCCACGGCGGAGGCACCAGCTCCAACGGCAGAGCCGGTATGGGCGGCAACAACTCCCTGGGGGCCATCTACAGCGCACATTCCCACGGCCAGATCCGCGCATGGATGCCGCTCGTGCCGGAGCCGGATGATGTCGACGACGTGGACACCCTGGAGGAGGCCGAGGAGGAGAAGAGTAGGAAGAGAAAGGTTATTGATAGTGCATATAGGAGCTTGATGGGTCGGGAGATTACCTTTACGGGACGCAAGGTGCGTTGAAATGATGACGTTTGGTTTGATGATCCGCGGAAATTAAAAATGGAATAAAGCTGTGCCTGCGCCGTCTGCGTCTGTCTGTGGGAATGCAATGCAGGTGGATGCCTCAACAACAATGAGCCAGGGGTGTCGGATCAGTCGGGGTAGTTATTTGCAGAGTAAGATAGCCATCGAGTTAGTTGTATAGTATTTAATCTGTAGCAAGCTATGCCGTGCGCGCTACCAAGCCCATGCCAATGATGAAACAGCACGAAGCGAAAAAAGAACCCCCCCCCCCCTAAAAAAAAAACCCCGACAAAAAGGCAAAAAAGAAAGGAAAGGAAAAAAGGGAATAAAGTCCAAGAAAAGGCAAGAGTAGTGTCCATAGAATACCCATTCTCAGACATCCCAAGAGAGTACCATGTATTCTCTTCAAACACGGCTCTAAAGACAGCGTATTTGAAGGCAAAAAGACTAAGCCTCTCATTGGATTCACCCAAGGACATTGCGAGTTGGTCAAAACGCAAAAAAATACATCGTGATATCACCCCGTCTCCTCGCCCACGAACAATGCCACCAGCGAGGCACGCATACAGCTCGAAGAATACAAACGCGCTACACCGTGACGACCAGACACAACCACCCATCCGGATACGCCGCCTCCCTCATCAAATCGGCCAGCGGGGCCGCAAACGGCACTCCAACACCATGCATGACGACGCCCGCCAGGACCGGATCCCGCGCGCTCGGAAACAGCCGCGGCATCAGCTCCCTGAGTGCCTGTCCCAGCAAGCGCGGCCTCCTGTCCGCCCCGACGGCCGGCACCGGCGCCTGCACGACGCGAAACGAGCCGGCCTCGCCGTCCCCGTCCCGCGATGCGTCCGCCGGAGTGGACGTAGGAGGCGGCACAGGCACATAGATCCGGAGGGGCACATGTCTCAGCGCCGACGGCGCGTTGAGCAGCCGCGCGTTGACGCTCCAGAACGCCGCGCGGTCATTGTCCAGAACAGAATGCCACAACTGCGTGGTGTGTTCCTTGGACATCTTCATGATCTGCCCGGCGTTGCCGTTGCGCAGGAAATCAGCCTCCTTGACGCTGTTGAGGAACGTGTCGGCAATGTCCCAGGCGGGACCGTCCGAGACGACGAGCCGGAACGGCAGAGCGGGCTGGTACAGGTCTGTGAGGAGCCCGACGGGGAGGTTACGGAGCTGGATGTCCTGGAAGTGGAAGCTCGACGAGGGGAGGTTGAAGTAGGCGGCTAGGCGGGGGACGAGAAGCGCGAGGTAGCTGAAGCGAGGGACCGAGGTGACGAAGGGCATCGGGGGGGGCGCCGCTGAGCACGACGGCGATGACGAGGCGTGCGTGATGTGCAGAGGGATGCGGGCGTCCCAGAGAGCCTGCGTGATGGGGCTGCTGCTCATTGTGACTGCGGACGAGGCATTCTGACGGGAGGCCGATTGAGGAAGGAATCGGGCTGTGGAGTTTCGGTGTGAGGGGACCGAAATGCCTCTTTCTCGACCTGTTGGTGGTGGTTGGGGAATAACGAAGATGTGATGAAACTGTCGTTGCACAAAGGTCGAGACTCAGGAGCGGGTAACTGTGGGGACGGCCTGCACTGCAGTATTGTATACCTTGTTCAAAGTGTGATTTTATTGTTCGCCATGTGCGACTGCTTCTTTTCAACAAAATTTGCATGGTGTCACCTTAGGCTATGCCAGCATTTTGATCTACTGATCTATAACATAATATTCCATATACAGGGATATATTATTGGCCTTGTAAACTTCTAAGTGAGGCACGATACACGGATCATGGTTGACAACAGCTTCATCGAGAGAAATAAACGCATTGCAATATGATATAACCTAATTACCAATTTCCCAATATCCTGAACACTGATCCTAAATTGCTCGTTGAATTAAGTTCCTGACGCGAAGTACTGTGCTTCCTCTGGCGATGGTGCGGCACATCACCATGCTGCTTGGACGGCTTCCCCACGTGTTTCTGAAACACTGAAGGAGGAACTTGAGCGGCGTCAGTGGGATCCGACTTGTCCAGAATTCTGCATGAGGCCCTTACACAAAATACATCAGCCAGACGCATAACGTTATCAACTCGAAATGTCAAACTCGAAATAAATGTAGAGTTTCCCCTAAGGTTTCGCGTACGTCTTATCGCCACCGACTGTCTTGCTGCCGTCAAGGTCGCTGTCCACTCTAGGATCCATTTTGTTGAGTAAGTCTGACTTGTGAGGGCCCGCGGTATTGGGTGCCGGGCCAGGACCAGAGTTGGAGTGTGTTGCGTGAGAACCATGAGTGCCATGATTACCCGCTGTGCCCGTTGAGCCCTTTGCGCCTGTGTTGCCGGCGTGAGAACCGCCGTGGCCTTGATTACCAGTCAGCTCGGCACCGGTAACGCCAGTGCCAACCATTCCGGCGCCACTGGTGCCGTGGTTCTTGTGAGAACCAGTGTGTCCGGTACCACTGGCCCCGGTTGTTCCATGAGTACCAGTCAATCCGCTGCCGCTGGTGCCGTGAGTGTTGTGAGAACCCGTCAGACCGGTCACCCCGCTACCCCTTGTGCCGTGAGTGTTGTGAGAACCCGTCAGACCGGTCACCCCGCTACCGCTGGTGCCGTGAGTGTTGTGAGAACCCGTCAGACCAGTCACTCCGCTACCGCTGGTACCATGAGTGTTGTGAGAACCAGTCAAGCCGGTGCCAGTAATACCATGGGTGCCATGGGTATCACGAGCGTCGTGAGCTCCGCCGGTGCTACCGCTCGAAGAGAAGGCAGACTTGCCAGCCGCGCTAGTGGTACCAGGCAAACCAGATGTCGTACCACCGACGTGGGAAGTGTCATGTGTGGAGGAAGGCACACCGGTATTGACCAAGCCGGAAGCACCCGTGGTCCCATGGGTACCCGTGGACGCATTGCCTTGTGGGTTGGCGCCCATATTGCGGCTGTGGTCGCGGTCAGAGTCAACGCGAGGGTCAAGCTTATTGCCCAAATTGTTTTCATGAGGTCCATCCGTGCGAGTGGCAGGACCACTACGACCGTTGTTGCCGCCCCGGGCACCACTGCCGACTAGACCGGCACCGCGTGATGAGGAAGTAGTGTGAGTGCCGCGTGTACCATGGCTGCCGGTGACACCATTGCCAGCCGTAGAGCTGTGAGTGCCGTAGTTGTCTGAGCCAGTCGTAGAGCTTCCCTGAGGGTTCATCCCCAAGTTCTTGCTGTGATCGCGATCAGAGTCGACACGCGGGTCGAGCTTATTAGCCAGGTTGGATTCATGAGGACCATCCGTTCTGGAAGCAGGACCATCATCCCCGCGAATTACACCTGTGCTGCCGATAGTATAATTCCCGCCCTCGGGAAATGTAGACTCGTGAGCGCCGCCAACAACAGTGCCACTGGTGGATGTGTTGTGGGCGTGATGGGTTCGAGGCTCGGCAGCACTGACGTGATGTGAAGTATCGTGTGTAGAGTGAGTTGTGCTTGTATTCCCCGTCTCAGGAAGCAGAGCCTCTTTGACCTTGTTCACAACGGAAGACATGGTGATTTTTTGTTGTTATAAAGTTCAGTTAGAGTGTAAGGACGAATGGATATGGATGTGAAGAGTAAAAAGTTTGTGTGCTTTCTTGCTTTCTTATCTGTTTGTGTGAAGTGCGTGATGTAATTGATGTCAAAGGAATGCAGAAAGAAAGGAGACACTCCCCGCTTTATATAGATCGTGATGACGACTTCCGTTTTGCAAGCAACTAAAACAAAAACAGGATCTTTGTCCTGCCCCAAGTTGTGAATGATGCAATAGGCATCCATTTTCCGGTGTGCGAGGAGGGCAAGGCCTTGATGTCCATCGTCGTCATGTCATAGCACTGAGGCAAGCATGGCGCAAGAACCATGGTTTGCCCCCTGTCGATTTGCGTGTGTCTATCCACGCGAATGAGTTCAATAGTCTGTGGCTCGATTCAAGGCTGATCGACTGGCAGACAGACTCACACACGTGGGCAACGTCTGAAGCAAGACTTACGTACGGGTATCCTTGTCGGATCGGATTGCTCGCCCCAAGTCATTGGCTGCGCCCTCGTCTCTTACGAGTAGGAAAGCCAATCATGGGACGAGAAAGCGGAGGACAAAAGGACGGCGTGGTGGGTAGGCGTCATATCGTGTTTGTTATGACGTCGAGACGTTTTCAAGCTTGTCCCAAGCCGCCAATGGACATCAAACAGACGCCGGCATCCGGAAAGTTGTTTCCGTTTGAGCCAGAAAAGCTTCGCCATTTTTGTTCTCTGGGGAGTAGTGGGGCCGAGATCGTGTCTAGGGCGAGGCTCTCGCATGCTTTAAGCAAGGGCTTTCGCAACCACATGGATGACAAGTGCGATAGGGAGAAGCTTTCTACCGTCGATCGCGCTCATGGGAGTCGGTCTTTCTTCGATGTCTTGGCCTGGCCGCTGCGCTGTCCGTGTCACTAGGGCGAGAGAACCAAAAGGGTGGGGCGTAGCATGGGTCGGGCTTGAATGACGTAAATATGGGTCGCTCTTACCTGTTTTTTTTTTCTTGTAGGCCATGGCCCTTGGATGGAAGAAGTGTGGCGGTGGTGTCAACAGATCATAGGATAGGGCAGGGTGGTACCGTCTCACGTCTCATGAGCTTGTTGAGGGGCAAGGAGGCGAAAGAAGCAGCTGTGGCTGTAACTGGTGCTCCGGAGCATGCGCCCGAGATAATGCCTTCACTGTTGCTATGGGATCAGCAAGAAAATGACAAGCCGAACAACGAAGAACGTCACATCTGCACTTTGCCTAGGCAGGTTCGGGGGTTTGTTGCTGGCCCGTGCCCTGCCCCGCATCTCGATCTCCGATCTGACAGCCCACGTCGATATCCAGGTACCCAGGTACTTGGTACCTTCGGGCGCCACACCGATTTCTGGTGACAGCTCCACGAGGCACATGACATTTATATCTTATAAAATAAAATATAAAATTATAGAGCTATCAACACGAACTCTGACAGACAGGCTATGTCTCCTTGGACCCACATTTCTCCTCATGAGCACGTAAACGCTTCGAAAGCTCCCGAGGTTGGAGCTGTGTTTTCAATGCCCACTCGATTGAAAACGAAACCCGCAGACTTCCACAAATTGAAGCTGCACGAAAGAGGCATGGGATCTGATGATTTGCTTTGCATGAAGCGAGCAGGTGGGCACCATGGTACGACATAGTTCACACCCCAACACGCATTGTAAATTTGTTTCTTATAATATCTGCTTGGAGTCAATGACATTGCAATAGTGTGTGGCCACCAATCAAACCTGTTAACAGGCCCGTAAGAATATCTTTTATGGGTTTGTTGTTCAGTATCCATCGTTGCATCAAAGACGAGAAAGCGAAAAGGGGAGCGAGAAAAAAAAAAAGGTCATGGTCATGTCAGCAGCAATCTCCAATCCCCTACAATCCCTCTTCATTCCACGCCCGAGTCTCCACCGTGGTATTTTCGAGTGTCGACACCCGTCTCTTGGCTTAGACTTGACTGCGTCGGAACGAAACAGCCACCACTACCCTTGACCTCAGCAGCACGATGCTCGCGAGAGCGAACAGGAAAAATACCCATCGATGCCGATGCGAGCCAGAGAAGGCCAGATGAAGAGGAAAATGCTAGCACCGCATTTAATGTATAGCAGCTGCCGTGACATTCTGTGGAAGCAAACTACCATTGAACACGTTTTAGCCAAGTTCTAACAATACATCACAATGAAAAAGAGAAAATGAGAGGTCCCTTTACTTGAACGATAAGTCCAAACGCCGCCCACCACAACATGCTGAAGCAAACGTCCACAGGCCAGTGGACAAACATCGCCGAGAAGGGGAACACCCCGCCCAGGGCTCTCAAACTGGCCAGCACGGTCATGCTAGAGACAATGACCATATAGATAGAGCGAAATGAGGCACTGTCTCCAACCCAAATTTGGAAGCCCACAATGCCGGTGACGACGACGGCACAGGCAAGCTCGGCGGCGCGCAGGCCCTTGACAAGGCTTTTCAAAACCATTATGGCTTGTTGATGAATGGCGTATGGTATATATATATAGAAGATTCAATGAGTTATGGGAGCTGGTGTTCATGGGCCAGCGTGGCGATAGAGATTAAGGTATCGATGTTATTTACAAGTCTGCATGAGAGAACGGGCGGCGTGTATCTGGACCGGGGAAATGGCAGCCTGCGCGCAGAGCTGAAGGCGGTTTGAGCTAAGCGAGACTCATTTGAAGTGCGACTGCCCTGTGTAGTGTACAAATCAAGGGCGCAGGTGCCAAAGATACATAGTGCGTCACTAACATCCACCTTGCTTGGCAGTTGAATGGACTTGGGGGGGGGGGGGGGGGGAGGGGGGGGGCAAGCAGGTGGGCCTCGATGACAGAACCCGCTGTGTGTGAACAATGGACAACCAATTCCAGATTCGCGGCAAATCGAACACCACCACCATGTGGATGAGGCTCAGCCCATCATCACCACATCGCGCCACTTGCCTTCTCCCATTCGCTCACCGTTCGTCTTTTACACTCGCTCTGACGACTCACGACTCACGACTCACGACTTACGACTTACAGCTGACGACTCATCCTCACCATGACCATCACCAACCCCCCCGCTGGCATCCGCATCGCCATAGACCGCGGCGGCACCTTCACCGACTGCATCGGCCAGCACAACTCCTCTACCATCGTCATCAAGCTCCTATCTGAAGACCCCTCAAACTACAATGACGCTCCTCTTGAAGGCATCCGCCGAATCATGAGTCATTTCCTTCGCCGTGACATTGCGCGCGGCGAAACCCTCGACACATCCCACATTGAATCCATACGTATGGGCACCACAGTCGCTACCAATGCGCTTCTTGAGCGAAAGGGTGAGAAAATTGCCATGGTTGTCACAAGAGGCTTCAGAGACTGCTTGGTCATTGGGAATCAGTCGCGGCCGAGGATCTTTGATCTTGCCATCAGAAAGGCGGATGTGCTGTATGACAAGGTCGTCGAGATTGACGAGCGGGTTACGCTGGAGGATTACACTGAAGATCCAGAAAGGACTATTACAGAGGTGCATGCGCAGGTGGGTGGCGATAAGGCAGAGGCTAAGGAGCGAACGCTTGTGAGAGGCATGTCGGGGGAGACAGTCCGGATTCTGAAGAGGGCGGATGATGAGGATATTCGGGAGAGGCTGCAAACGGTGTATGATGAAGGAATTCGGAGCATCGCCGTCTGTCTGATGCACGGGTACACTTTCCCGGATCACGAGGCGCAGATTGGCCGTGTTGCGAGGGAGATTGGCTTCCAACATATCTCTCTCAGCCATGAGCTTATGCCTATGGTCAAGCTGGTCCCGCGAGCTACTTCGGTGTGCGCAGATGCCTACCTGACCCCTCACATCAAGCGGTATATTGATGGATTCCAGGCGGGCTTCGAGGGAGGACTTGGGACGCGGAGCGTTCGAAAGGAAAATGGCCCCAAGGGAGCGAGGTGTGAGTTCATGCAGAGTGACGGCGGATTGGTCGATGTGGACAAGTTTACTGGGCTCAAGGCCATCCTGTCAGGACCAGCTGGCGGCGTCGTCGGCTATGCCATCACATCGTATGACGAAGCAACCAAGATTCCCGTCATTGGCTTTGACATGGTAAGTAGACAGACAGTAGGCGTGTGGGCAAACGGAACTCATTCGTCTTGTCGAATGCAAGTGCGCTGGCTGATTCATCAAACTCCATCCAGGGCGGCACCAGTACAGACGTCTCACGCTATGGCGAGGGTCGCTTTGAGCATGTATTCGAGACAACCACCGCGGGCGTGACGATCCAGTCGCCGCAATTGGACATCAACACGGTCGCCGCTGGCGGTGGCTCCAGGCTATTTTTTCGAAACGGTCTCTTCGTCGTGGGCCCCGAGTCGGCCGGCGCTCATCCGGGACCCGCGTGCTACCGCAAGGGTGGCCCCGCGACAGTCACGGACGCCAATCTTTATCTCGGTCGGCTGCTACCCGAATTCTTCCCCAACATATTTGGTAAGAATGAGGACGAGGGCCTTGATTCAGACGCCAGTAAAAAGGTCCTGCAAGAGCTGGCCGATCAAGTAAACCGCGAAACTGGTCAGAATCTGAGCACGGATGAAGTGGCGTATGGATTCTTGACAGTCGCAAACGAGACAATGACGCGACCAATTCGATCGATTACCGAAGCCAAGGGTCATGATTCGTCCAAGCATCGCCTCGCTACGTTTGGAGGTGCCGGAGGTCAGCATGCTGTTGCCATTGCCGACGCTCTCGGCATTAGTCAGATTCTTGTACACCGATACTCGTCCGTCCTCTCGGCATATGGCATGGCGCTGGCCGATGTTGTCGACGAGCGCCAGGAGCCCGAATCTGCCATTTGGCAGGACGGTAGCGCAATCAGCGATCTGCAAATCAAGATGGAGAAGCTCAAGGACAAATCTCGGGCCGCTCTCCGCGCTCAGGGGTTTGACGACAAGGATATTGTCTTTGAGGAGTACCTCAACATGCGATACCGCGGAACTGAGTCCGCTCTCATGATCGTCAAGCCAACAGAGGAGGAATCTCAGCAAAACTACGGCGGTAAGACATGGCAGTTTGGACAGGCATTCGTCGCGCACCATCGGTACGAGTTTGGCTTCACCCTTGATGACAGAGACATAATCGTCGATGACGTGCGTGTGCGCGGCATCGGCAAGAGTTTTCGCCACAAGGAGAAAACAGTGGATCAGCAGCTCAAGGAAATCAAGCGGCACGAGGTGCCTGCCGACAAGCAGCACAGCGTGAACGAGGTGTACTTTGACGGCGGACGGCGGCAAACACCCGTGTATAAGCTGGAGGGTCTCGACGTCGGTACCGTCATCAAAGGGCCGGCCATGTTGGCGGACGGCACGCAGACAATTGTGGTGCCGCCTGGCACCGAGGCTCTTATCACGGAAACGCATGTCATTATGGATAAGAAGAAGACTGAAGATGCCGAAGAAGATGGGTACGTCTATCATCCCTCCCGACTCTCTCTTCCTTCCTGTCTTCCTTTGTTTTTGTTTTCCTCTCTCCTTCGTGCCATTACAAGCCACTTTGTAATGTTTCCCACGCCGTCTTAGGCAAATAAGAAAAATAAAACCTTAAGCTTTTAAGTACTGGGTGATGGACAAGAAATTAGTTAATCTTTTTTTTTTGCCTTTGCAGTCATCATGATGAAGAAACAAATCGAAAAGTCGATCCCATCCTGCTCAGCATCTTTGGCCATCGATTCATGGCCATCGCCGAACAAATGGGCCGCGCGCTTCAAAAGACCAGCGTGAGCACCAACGTCAAAGAACGGCTCGACTTCTCGTGTGCCATTTTTGACGCTACAGGCGGACTGGTAGCCAATGCACCCCATCTGCCTGTCCATCTGGGTTCCATGTCGACGTGCGTTAGACGACAAGCTGAGATTTGGCAAGGACGCCTTCGAAAGGGCGATGTCATCATCTCCAACCACCCATCGTACGGGGGCACACATCTTCCTGATGTAACACTTGTGATGCCAGCCTTTGACGCGGCGGGCGAGAATGTGCTCTTCTACGCGGCATCGCGAGCCCACCACGCCGACATAGGTGGCATCACGGCCGGGAGCATGCCGCCTCACTCGCGGGAGCTGTACGAGGAGGGCGCGGCCATCATCAGCGAGAAGCTCGTCAGTGGAGGCAAATTCAACGAGCAGCGCGTCGTGGAGCTCTTCTACGACGAGCCCGCCAAGCATGCTGGGTGTAGCGGCACGCGCACCCTTGGCGACAACATCAACGATTTGCGCGCGCAGGTCTCGGCTAACCAAAAGGGTATCTCGCTCATCGAGGGTCTCATTGCGGAATACGGTCAGGCAACAGTCCATTTCTACATGCTGCACATCCAGAAGAATGCCGAGCTCTGTGTTCGCAACCTCCTCCGTGACGTGCACGCCCGGTTCGGTGGTAAAGCCCTCAAGGCAGTCGACTACATGGACGACGGCACTCCGATCCGCCTTAGCATCACTATCGACCCGGACCAAGGCAGTGCGGAATTTGACTTTGACGGCACAGGACCGCAGGTTTACGGCAACATCAACGCCCCGCAGGCAATCACCTACAGCGCCATCATTTACTGCCTTCGATGTCTCATCTCCGACGACATCCCCCTCAACCAAGGCTGTCTGCGGCCCATCACGGTCAAGATCCCTCCAAAATCCATCCTCTCGCCCGCACCCGGCGCAGCCGTCGTCGGCGGCAACGTCCTCACCAGCCAGCGCATCACCGACGTCATCTTCAAGGCCTTTGAAGCCTGCGCCGCCAGCCAGGGCTGCTGCAATAACCTCACATTTGGCTTTGGCGGCAACGTCTCCGGTTCCGACGCCGTCCGCGGCTTCGGCTACTACGAAACAATTGCCGGAGGCAGTGGCGCAGGTCCACGTTGGGCCGGCACGTCAGGCGTTCACGTCCACATGACCAACACGCGCATCACCGACTCAGAGATCTTCGAGCGCCGATACCCCGTCCTGTTGCGGGAATTCTCCATCCGGCACGGGTCCGGCGGCCGAGGCCAGCATAAAGGCGGGGACGGTGTGGTGCGCGACATTGAGTTTCGCATCCCGCTGCAAGTTTCAATTCTCAGCGAGAGGCGCGTCTACCGGCCGTATGGACTCCAGGGCGGCGAGGATGGCCAGTGCGGCCTGAATCTCTGGGTTCGGCATGTAGAGAAGCAGGATTGGGAAAAGTCTCTACGACGGTTCCGGGACGATCAAGAAGACAATTACAGCAGCAAAAGCAACAGCGACAAGAGCAACAAAAACCATGATGATGTCGAGTACGAGGAGCGGTACATCAACCTCGGTGGGAAGAACAGCGCCGCCATGAAAGCCGGCGATAGGATCATTGTGCACACGCCCGGAGGGGGCGGCTGGGGAAAGCCGGGTCAACAGAGTGTTGCCATGGAGGAGAAGGACCACACAGCGGGGTGGAAAAGGGGCAGCGGTGCGGCCAGAGAGGACGCTGCGCTTCAGGCGTAGGGAGTAAAAGCCCAGTCTGTCATGGTGAGGGCCAACTCTTTGCATGATGGGGCCTGGACGAAGGCGTTCAATGTCCTCGGGCCTAGACGAAAGCGTTCAATGTCCTCAATGTGCATAGAGTTTCTGTTCCAAAGTATTCAACCACGGGACTATATAGCCAGCTAAAGCGTAAAAATACATGAATAGAAATAATAATAATAATAATAATAAAGGTAACGCACAGCGCATAGTATGCCCTCGCCTTGAATTTCGTTCTTCTGTGTTTTTTTTTCCTTTTTCCTTTTATGTTTAGACTGTAAGATGAACTGAATGAACATCCCCGAGATTCCATGCGTAATCCCACCAGCCGCTCAACCGAACCCTCTACTTTTCTCAAAGAAGCCATCAAGTGAACGGCTAGCTTCATGCACCCATCATTCATGTCAAAGATCTTAAGTCCCATCGGCACTGGTCCTTGGCATCTTAGTGGGGAGTTGGTTCAAGAAATGAGGCGAGGACAAGCGATGCGTGATGACGTGATCGGGACTATCTCATTTAGTTGCGTAAAGTATTAAACAGGAGATACTAAAGGAATATGTGATATTTTTAGCTATAGAGCTGGTAGATGGTACTTTTCTTCTTCCTTCTTTGGCCCTGGTTATCAGGCTCTGATTTCATTTCTTGAGATAACCTCCGAGTTGGATACTTGTCGTACTACTGCTGTGCATGTATGCATGTACGTCTGCTTGTACGGCATACAAACAGTGGGCGGTGTTTTGTCGCGAGACTGGCGGATGTACTACCTGTCCTGCGGGGTAGAATGTACGCACATCTTGAGAATCAGCAGGAACGAGCCGGATTCGCTTCCAGATACGTCTTGCCTTCTCTCAATTTGCACGTTCGTCAGGAGGTGCAAATTGATATTTATCTAAGAAGTGCAGCCGGGACTCCCCGGAGGTCTGTCCAAGGATTGATTTGATTTTTTCTTCTTGGAGTTTTGAAAATGATTCTCCTTTCACTTTTCCTGCGTCAAACGAGCATGATCGTCATTGCTGGCCGCAGAACTGGCAAACCCAGACGGATGAGACTTGCTTGACTTGTACTTGGACAATTTTAGTCTTCATTCGTCAGCCCTACAAGACTACGGGTGCCAGACTTGGATAGCCGCTCCTCCGGTCTCTTATCCATTGACATTGCAGAAGACAATGGTCTAGGTTTGTTTGTTTTTTGGCCCCCAACAAAACCATGCTTTGCTTCGTCACTCACATCCGATAAAATGAAATGCATGCGTCATGCACCTTGAGGCGTTCGACCTGACTATCGCACCCGACAATGCGGTCGAACCCATGTGTCCCAAACCGACTTGTTGGGATGTAAATGGTGTGGACGAACGGTTTCTTGACGTCCCAGTCCCAGACGTCTGCCATCTCCTGTCGCAATCACACGCACACGGCGGTCTATGGAATGACTCCGCGGAATAGTCTTGGACCAAAGGTACGCAAAACCTTATTTCTCCACAGGCCCAGACTCCCACACCACCCTTTCTCTTCTCAGCCGTCTGGGTTGTTGGCGTCGACAAAAAGGCGTCGACAAAGACGGCGCACGGAGCCGGACAGCCACTTGTCGGCGGCAAGATTGGGTGCAAGCCGAGATCGATACCGCCAGCGGCAGCGTCTTAGCATTACAGTATGTATGACCAGCATGGAGCGGCCATCAGAATATGCAACGTTATTCCGCATCAGCATCAGCATCAGCATCAGCACCGTCTCGGGCCTGGCCCTCATTGGTCGGCCTAGCATGGTTGCTGCGGATTGGCGCGCACATCTGCCCGGTAAATGCCCTTGACCGGTTTCCGTTGCCTGCCAGAGTTTGGTCGCTAGCCGGATACAAAGTAACAAAGACCCGGCTTCGTCCGTTTGTTTGAGATTTGAAAGCCAAAACGTGGGTGGCCAGCGGCCCTTGGGCGCAAACGTCAACTGGACGTAATAGCAGCTTCCGAGTCTGTATGTACCGATCTTCTCATAGCTGGCTCACCTTCACCGTGCCTACGTGGTCGAGTGGGCTCGTGACGGGCTAATGTCGAACCATTATCTGAGTTGATGTTGGTCATGCTCGTCTTTTGCTTGCGGCTTGGCACGGCAACGTGAGGCGAGGCGATGCGGGAGAGACGCGCAGATGCCAGACAACGAGTGGCCAGATAAAACCGACAAAAGACCCCGGTCGATCCCGCCGATAAAAATGTCTAGCCTGGTGCTCGCCCTGCTGCCGTCGGGAAGGCGGAGTGGATTGACCTGGATACAGCATCGACCTCGTGCTTGACGAAACCCTGCCTTGCTTGATGCCGGCCCATTGCTGCCATCCCCGGCCCTGGCACCACCCACACAAAGCCACTGCCGGCAAAGCTTGGCTAGTCCTGTTTCTGTGGTCCCTGTGATTAGTCCAGACATTTCCGAGCTAGCTTGCTTATAGTGGCGGCCGCTAATCTGCCTCTTTCACGCCTTTTTTTTTTCGCCCTTTTGGAACCTGGATGCCAAGGAACATAACGGATATCTGGCGTAAGATCCATATGCTGTTGCGTGTAGTACCTTGTATATTGTACAACAGTCTCCGCTACCAGGATCCGGGCTTGCAGGGCTGTCGAGACCTCAGCTGCTTCGGCTTCTTTTCCTATCCGGTGCTGCCACCTGTGTCTGAAGCCATTAGCATTCAAGACGACTTGTTACCGCGACCCGATTAACTCGCCACGCAGCATTGAACGATCTGTCAGTGGCCAATGTTTTACAGTCCACTGAGTGTATATACAACAGTACACACGTACATCCTAGCCTGGCTCTGCGCAGCGGGAGACTAGGAGCGGACAGTTCCGTTTTCTCGCAAGGGAGGCCGATGCGACGACTTGACAAAACCGCAAGAGAAGGAAGAGACGAAGGAGAAGAGGGGAAAGGAGGAGCATGTAGTGGAGGTGCAGGAGCAGGATGTGCAGGAGCAGGAGATGGAGGTGGAGGTGGTGGAGGTGGAGGTGGTGGTGGTGGTGTGCGCGTATGGTATATGTATGTGTGCGCGCGTGTGTGGTCGATGTGTCTTCGTCTGTATTTGATCAGAACTGTGTGCTTCTTTGAGGCCACAAAGTTCCATAGTCCATACCCAAGTACGGCTTGCCTGAACGACCTTCCACTTCCTCCGTTTTTCGGTAATTGCCTTGAAGGCCGGCTTCATGCATCGCGGATGTAACGTCAATGGCGCGGAGGGACGAGCCCTTGGAAAACCCCCTCGTCTCTCTAAGAAGCTCTGTTATATATACACGCACGTATGAGCCGCCTTCTCATGGCTGTCTCGCAAAGTCGGCTCGATGCAAACTCTGCCGTGTACAGCTTGTCCCAGAAGAGGCCGGCCAGAGGAGAGAGAACTCCAACAAGTAAGACTGGCCCGCGGCGGCCAGCGGGTTGCACAAACTATGATGCGCATTGCCGTGGCCGGTGGAGGAGGACTCGGATACTTGCTAGCATTGCAACTATCCCAGGCATCCGCTTCTTACAGTATTGTTGTTTTATCAAGATCGGTGAGCGTCTTCGCATTCCACGCCCAGCGAGCGGTCGAGCCGTCATGTTAATGCAAGACAGGAAAGACCCGAATTCGGCCAGCTCGATGTTCAGCTCCACGTCGTCAACTACGATGACCTCGAGTGCTTGGAATTTGCCCTTCAGGGAGTGGACCTGGCCATTTCGACGATTTCCGGGCCCGAGCAACTGAGCCTCATCAACGCCTCTGCTGCCGCCCGTGTGGGCGTTTTCGTGCCGTCTGAGTTCGAAGGTAGTCTTCGCAAACGGCCGTCGCACAATGACCCCCTGGACCGAGGATCAGCGCGGGCTCTTGCTTTGCTCAAGTATTGGGAAGGCTTATCGGGCATGCGATATACCGTCTTCGCGTGCGGCATCTTCATGGAGCGCTTCCACCCTTACGGGCTAGGATATCTCAATATCGGCTATGGCAGCGGCGTGTCGGGTATAGGCGACTACCTCGTGGACATCAACAATCGCACAGCCGAATATGCAACAGTGAACGCCCGCGGCCACACGGTACGAGTGTGCATGACCTCGGTCTACGACGTGGTGCGCTTCGTCGTGGCTGCCATCGATCTGGGACCCCAAAATTGGCCGCATGAGCTGACCATGCGCGGAGACCGAATGTCCGTTCGAGATGTTGTCTGGACCTGCAGTCGGGTCACGAATGGTAAGACGCCAGCGCTGCAGGAACGATGCGAGACGTTGATTTGGTTTCCCCTGCCGAAAGTCCTCGAACCGCAAAACGTTTCCCTTGTTTTTGTGCTCGCTGCTAACTGGAGATGGTCAGTTGCGTTTGAGCATTACGTACATCAGCCGGCCGATCTGCAGACCCTCCTCGGCGTCTATGCCCAGCGCGGCGAGGGCGACAAGCTTGCGCATTATCAACAGCTTGTTGCTACCACGAACGGACGCTATGATTTCAGCAAGGCTTCATTGAATGAGGCTTTGGAGAAGAGCGGCCGCAGTAACGTCCAGCCAACGACCCTGGCTCACTGGCTCATCAATGTTTGGCAGTAGCTGTGAGGTCGAGTGAGCTCAATTCAAAAATGGTCAGAATAGCTTTCCTGAGCTTTTGTGAGCTGGGTTTGCAAGAGACGCCAATTGGATGACAAGAATTTGCTGATCTGGCGTTGTGACTAGAGCTCTTTTTTTTTTTCCTTTTTTTTTTCCTTTTTCTTCCTTCTCTTCTCCATCATCTCGTCATCGTCTTGCATACTCGCCTTCCATGTCGTCCAAAAATCCTCCAATTTAGCTGTGTAAGATGCATACATATATACGGACATCAGAAATAAGGCGTTTGGATTTGCGCGTTGGTTTCGTTTTGTGGACGGATTCTGGATACCCGATTTTTTTGCCCGAATCTGCGGCATTTGGACTCTGGAGTTTTTTCGTTTTTTTTTTCTTTTTTTTTTTTGATAAAAGTGTCTATTCCTCCTCTTCTCCTCCTTCCTTCCGTTTCTCTTCATTTCCATTTCTTCACATCTTTCCGTTTTTATTAGCATTAGCCCAGCCTGACCACACAGTATGCGGCAGCAGCAAAGTGGGGAAGGAAGAGCCTGGGTGGCCGAGAAAAGTGATTGATAAAAGCAGTGTAGCATACGTTTGCTCTTTCCATTTTTGTTAATTAGGCAAGGACATGAAGGCAAAAAGACGCAGGCAAGAGGGGAAGGGGAAAGACATTGATGGTAGCTAGCTACCTAGGTAGACATATTGTAAGACACAAAGGCCAACATTGGTCCCAATTGGGCTTTCCGCCAGACTAAAATCCATCAGTTCATTGGTACGTCGTACTTGACGAGGTACTCGACGTTAATTCACGAGCCGCCCAGTGCAAATCGTGCATATGCCATCACGTCATTACACTCTCTCCATGAAGCTTTGGACATTTCGTGTGATGCGTTTGCGGGCAGCCGCTGTACGTCGACGCTCGCTCTTCCAGGCAGCTTCCCAGGGTTACGGCAATGGCGGTGCCTCACCTTCTAATTTGGCCCCGTCGGCTCCCGTCGTTTCGACCGTAGTCCCTGGTAGGACCCGGTCCTCTCAGCTACATCGCCACTGCAGTCAGTCATCAAGCCGATATTCTCGAGAAAATGCCTTGGGCATTTCAACTCTTCTTTTTCAGCAACAGAATGCACCATCAAAGGCACATTGATGACCCTTAGATGAAAACACCGTTGTTGCATGATTTTTTTTCATTCAGAATAACATTTTTGTGTAATAAAGATGCATTTGCACAAGCTCGTTTGCTGTGCAATAATGCACCCAGGGCCGCCTATCTATACGCGTGCATTTTTTCATGATTCTAATCGTGATCCTTTGCTATCATCGGTCAATTGTGTTTCCTCAGGATCGAACTCTTCACCATACTCTGTCACGATCCAGAGACAAAATTCTTCCCATTCCACTTGCCATTGCTTCAATCTCTTAGCCTTGATGCCGTTGCCTAAACTGGCTTGACGAATGTCGTTGGTCCATTGAGTGGCATCTTGATCTTCAAAGGCGGCCCATCTCACACTATTCTCGGCCAGACTACCAAGACCAGCCAGCCCGAGATTGTCCCAGCCCTGGAGAGCTTGCCAGAAATCGTGGGACATGCCGGCCGTATCATGCCCCAGCATGGCAGGGTCGTCATTACAAAGACAGCACGCAACGCCACGTGAGAGCAGAGCAGGGAGAGGATGAGCCAGGACAGACCCACAAAGACGGAGGACTTCGTTGGAGATCGGACACGATTCAATAAGGATTTTCTTCTCCTTAACCATGTCAATCAGTAACGGATGCTTGTAGAGGCTATAAGCATGGCCAATACGTCTGGTTCCGAGCAAAATCGCATCAAATAGATTGTTGTCGGTGCTGTTTCCGTCGCCAAGTGTTTCTCCGGCGTGGAAAAAGAAAGGGAGATTGACCTTTTCCAGACTGCACTGTTTGCGGAACCAAAACAGCTCCGGCAGCACATCTGCAAGGGGCTTTCCAAAATCCTCAGGCCCGACCAAATCATAGCCAGCGATGAGGTGAGGGAATTCTAGCTTTGTTGTAATGCAATGGTCCATATTTTCTACCATGGGCCTGGTATCCACACTACGGAGCGTAGTCCAGATAGTAGTCAGGCCCCAGAAACCTTTGCCCTCTGGAGCGGCCTTGAACTTGGCAACCTCTTGTTCAATTACCTGGAACATGTGGCTGTAGTCTTGCTCCGGCTCTTCCTTGCGGTCGCGACAATAGTTCAGTGGCCATGTAAATCTAAGTTCAAGCCCAGCTGTTAGCATAGCATCATCCCACGGCCCGCGGACGTTAGTCGACATCACACACACACCTCATCTCAACCCAGTTGACACCGTCAGACTTCAGTTGACTCATGAGTCTCTGCAAAAAAGCGCGGAAGATGGGCTCGTAATGAATGATAGTGGAGACTACCATGAAGCATTTGGTAAACTTTCTCCAGATAGCATCGATGCCATGGTGCTGCTCGTGGCTATCGACCGTGGACAAGGTACAACGGCTCTTGAGCCATTGCAGAAAGCCCTTGCGCCCTCCATTGGGGTAGTCGTCGGCTGCCTTGGTTAGCAAAATGAAGGACTCGGGCTGATACGAAGCGTCCCAGATAGATCCCTCGGTCATCTCTTGGGCTCTGTATCTGAAACTCATGGCCGCATTTTCGAGAGCACCTGCGCTATCGAGTGGTTGGTCACTCGACATGTGCATACCAGGGGTGTCGAGAAGTGTTCCGAGCAAGAAGTCAAAGTCGACCATGGCGTCCATGTGGGAATGCAACAGGCAGCCTTTTGGCATTCGACGAACGATTTGCCACAGCTTGGTATTCTCCATGCGACTCTTGGCCATCATGAACATCATGCCGGGGAAGATACTCTGGTGCGAACTCTGAGCCATATCCTCTTCGACGTCTGCCGTCCAGACGGTTTTGGCTTCATGGCTGCGGATTCTATCTACAATAGAGCAGGCCCGCTTGGCGATTGGCGAGAGAGACTTCCTGAAAGATGCGTCTGACCGAGAATTCTGTTCCTGATTGATAAGATTCGCGCGGCCCGCCATATACTGCTGTAAGAAGGGATCCGAAGTGGACGGAATATCCTTGGAGATTTCCTCCCACACGTCGTTCGGCATTGCCATGCTGGTGGAAGTGGGTGTTTTTGATCAAAGGCAGTCAAAAGTGGTAAAAGCAGTATGAGGGTGACGCCTCTCGGAAGCTGCGATGGCCTGCTTCAATCAGCAGCGACGTGTGCTCTTGCAAGGTTGATGAAGCGGCCGAATGAGCTGTTACTCTTATCTTCCGACACGGCAGCTTCGCCTGTGTATATGAGGTACCTTTGCGCGCGAGAATAGCTACGATGCGGCGTCTGAGCGGGCAGCGGAATGTCTGGCATCGTTCACGAATCACTGCAGGTGCTGGTGGGTAATGATGGGCGGATGCCGGAGTTCTGAAGTCTGGTGGCGGCCAGAAACGGCCCGTCACCAGCTGGTAGTGACACTTGCCGAGTGGGCGGGAGGGGCATGGCGCGCCTTCCTCGCAAGAGAAGCGGAGCTTCCACGACCACCACTACTCGTTGAGTCGGGCCTGGTCGTCGCAGGACAATTCAATGGGCAGCTGTCTCAAGCAGCTGTCTCCTCCGACTGTCCGACAAGACTCTGCGTCCGACTCCAGCTCCAGTCTGGTCCGGCTCGCCAGCAGAGTCGCCAGAGTCATCACACTGCACAGCTTGCTCATCTGGACGCGCGACTCGGTGCAAGGAGCCATCCCTTCCATACCGCCGTCCTATGGCTTTCTCCATGGCCCGGAAGACTCCCATGTCGTCACATGCAGCCTAAATCACCTCAAGCACATCGTCACTTCGCACTCGGCGCTTACAGCCCACCACGTTGACCTGCAGGAGCAACAGGGTCGCTCCGCCTGTTGGTCCTCGCGGACTTGGGCGCAACCGAATGCCGTGTCTGGCCTGGGGGCAACAGCAGATGAGATACGGGATGGCCATATGGCGAAAATTTGCGGGGGAGAAACCTGACGGCCAAACTTGTTGGTGACGAGACGCTCCGCGGGTGCATGAGTCAACTGATTCACTTTGAGATGTTACGATGAATCCAAGTTTTCACACCCGCGCTCGCTTCGTGGCTCTCTCCGTTCGTACTATATAACAAAGCCTGCACGTCCGGCTCTTGCTTTTTTCCTGGATTTTCTTCTGCGTCTTGGGGCACACTTTTAGATTTGGCATATATCAGCCTTGGTACCTTGTTGGTATTCTGAAGATTTTCTAGACACTCTTTACACATAGCCATTCTGGAAGAAAGAAGGTCAATTGGAAAGAACGAATAGCACATTCGCGCCATGAAGCTCGATTATTTCTTTTCTCTGCTTCCCACCGCAGCAGCCCTAGTCCTCCCACTCAGCACGCGAGGCTTTGTCCCTCTCGACAGATGCTGCTTCACGCTGCACGATGCTTCTACCAACCGAATCATCAAGCAGACCAAGCACAACGGCTTTCTCACTCTCTCTGATGACAGCCCTGACGGCTGGTACTGTATCGATCTCTTCGATTCCAGAGCAGTCCTCTGGGACGCCTTCAACAACGCGTGCTTTATCAACCCCGATCAGGCGTTCCAGTGTCTGGATCCGATTCCCAGCAGCGACGTTTGGAGCATACAGGATGCCAAAGAAGGAGCTCTGGTCGCCGTGAATGGGGGGACTGATTTCCACGCATGTGGAAACGAAGTGTATACCAATGACAAAGGGGGGTGTCGAGGTATCAAGTTGCAGGCAGCAGGACTGCAGGGAAGCTGTGGAAGCTTTGAGGGTTGATTTTATATGGCGAATTTGGTCATGCATCAGGATCTGAGCCAATCATGAGATTTCCATTCAGGCCTATGTCTCTCCGCGGAGGGTGAACTACAGCTGTGCTTTCTCTTCATGATTAGCAGTCACGATTCGGCACAATTGAAGCTGCCATAAGGGGAGTGTACCTGCACTCTTCCCGATTCACACATTCGAAGAAACTGTCCTACTTTGTCCTCCGAAAGAGTCTTTGCTGCGTCAGCAGCATTGTTTTTCTTCCCGTCTTACTTTCCATGACCCTTTCTTTTCTTGGAAGAAAGAAGTAATTACATATCTACTGTACTTGTTCCTTGTGCCCATGGGCGCTCGTCATGAAACAGGGAATTCGGCGTTATCATTGCTTATGCTTACGCTCGTGTATGCAGACGGTTGGTGATTACATGTGGCACATATTCTCAACATAATGCGATACATTACTTCCATGTTCGTTATACGTCGTGAGGGTCCGATTCTCCAATGTGCTTACTGTAGTAGCCCGCTACCATCGCGCTGTTCTTTCGACGGAAGTGTTTCCGGTCCTCCATGTCACAACTTGGCACCAACCCGGTCCATTGTCTTCCCTTCTGCCTTGGCACCAAACACGATCTCCAAATCCATGTTCAACTCGTCAGTCAGTGTCCCTCGTCCACGGTTCTCAATATCTCCTTTGTGCTCCAAGAATCGCACCAAAATCTCCCTCGCGACTAGACTGCCGTCGCTGGTGGCATCGACGTACAGCAATAAGCCCGCGATGAGGTCTCCCAGGGCCCAGACAACTTCCCTCGCCTCCCCCATCAGATCCGCCTGTGAGGTTCCCTCCAGATGAGTCCTCCATGATGCCCATGTTCCCACGGGATCCCACCCTCTCAGCTTGTCGGCCTTGCCTTTCAAAGCACTCGCTTGGCGTACTACCTGGTCCAGAGCGGTGATGCTATCGGCGCCCCCGCGAGGGTGCTTGAGCGCGCGGATTATATCCGTACAGAGCACATCCGTCGTGCCCTCCCAGATGGGCAAGACGCAGGTATCGCGGTAGATGCGGGAAATGTTGAGATGCTCCTGCTCTTCGTTGTACAGATAGCCCACTCCGCCGAGGGCTTCCATGCAGGAGAAGAGCAGCGAGATGCTTGACTTGCAGACGTAGGCCTTTGCGAGCTGCGTCATGATCCGGAGAAGCGGTTCGAGAAGCTTCGTCTGCGGCGTGAGGGCCTGTAGTGCTGGAGATGAAGAAGCGTGCGAGGGACTGAGGCCGTGCTCGGAAACACCGAGCACGTAGGACGTGTAAAACGTGAGGAGCATGAGGCGATGGTAGTTGGCGGACAGTTTGGCCAGTGTCCTCATGTGCAGCGGGCTGTCGACGAGCCTCATCCTCGCCTTGTTTCCGGCGCCGACTTCCCGCACGAGTGAATAGGCTCGTGCGATGGCTAGGCCGCGTCCGACGCCACCGACTGCCGCGACGGCAGAGTGTATTCTCGTGAGGGTGAGGATGGTGCTGATCTCGTGAATTCCTCTGCCTTCTTGACCGATGAGCCAGCCGCGCATGTTCTCGAGAACAAGTTCTGCCGTGGGGAGAGACTGTGTGCCAAACTTGTTCTTCAGCCGCTGGATGCGGACGCCGTTGAGGGTTTGGCCGTTGTCGTCGGGTTCGCCCGTGAGGGTCGTGGCATGGACATCATGTTTCCGCATGGGGGCAAGGAATGTGCTGAGCCCGCCAGCCTGGGTTCGAGCTAGCAGGATGGACATTTCGGAATCGGTCGCACTCGAGAACCACTTGAAGCCGTTGATGGTCCATGGCCCCAAGGGGATTTGGTCTGCTTTGGATGCGATATCTCTGGCTGATGCTGTGCTGGGGTCGCGTATGGCAACCGTCTCGGTCAGAGACACGTCACTTCCGCCGGTTCGTTCCGTCATCCATTGCCCACTTGTCCATGCGTGTCCGGGCTGGCGAGACGTCAGACGATTGTACGCGCTCTCAAACACCTTTTTCTCATCGGCTGAAAGGGCGGAACTTGACTCGGTGTGCATAATATGGCGTCTGAGAAGACAAGCAGCGCCGTCTTGCATGGCGGACGGGCAGCCGACGTTGGCGCAGGATCCGATCCAGAGATGCGTTCGAAGGAACTGGAGCGGGCGGGAGTATGGCCCGTATGATGATGATGTATCATAGCCTGTGGCAACCATTCTAAGCACATTATTTGTAATTAGCAAGCAGATACACAAGTTCAGATATATAAATTCATACAGCCGTATCCATATACACAGATTTAGATGTGTCGTAGTGGGTCGAATGATGGACTGACTCAAAAAAACGCAGAACGGAGAGAATTGAAGAGAATTGATCGCGCAAGCTTACCCTTTTGCAATGCTAAAGTCTTTCAAGTTGCGCCATCCCTCTCCCGTCACAAGCTCGCCCTTCCAGCGACCGAAAGCATCCCGGCCATGCCCTTTGATATATGGTTTGTTGCGCTCTGCATCCGAGACCCACGCAAAAACCTGCTCGGATATCACGTCCTTTCCAAGGGACAAGACCTCTGGTTCGGCCTGGGACATGACATTGCGGGACAAGAAGACTTTGTAACACACAAGTCAGTTGTCCAATGACCAGTGCCGGAATGGGAAAGGAGAAACGAGAGGAGGAAGGAAAGAGGGAAAGTGTGCAGTTACTATAGTGGAAAGGAGAGAAAAGTAGTCAGAGGACACGAAAGGGGGGGGGGGGGGCACAACACGCCTTTTTCATACAGATATATTATTGTTGTTATTATTTCTTTTTTTATTCTTCTTCTTCTTCCATCGCGCAAGTATACTTACGCTTGAAACAGCGCCTGAAAGATTCGTCATCCAGCGCCTGGTTCTTCAGAACTGGCGTCGTCTGGAAGAACCCTCGATCTGCACCGGACGGCTCCATGGATTACAGGACTCTGCATCAGCCGGGCGGCGTCGTATCTGGAAATGAAAGATTTGATGACTCAAGACGAAAAGAATAACAGAATATGGTCGAACGCGTCATCTTCAAAGTGATGACAGTCTTTGTTTTTTTTTTTTTCTTTTTATAAAAAGTCCAGTAAAACGGACCAGATGCGCAAGACGGGTGGTGTTAAAGGCATGCTGAGATTCCTGGATGCCAGTCCTGAAATAGCCGAGGCACATGGCCTAATTGAGGATAGCGGGGCAGAGGAAGCTCGGGCCGCTCAGGTGGTCCGAGTGTGGCGCCAGACTTGACCCGGATTGCCGGGGCTCTATCGCTTGCATCCGAGTGTTTGTCAAAAACGAAGAGAGAAGGGGAGAAAGGGAGAAAGGGAGGTGTTGACGTTTGAATCCCTTCTTCTGCTCGTCAGTCGTCATGGTCAGCTGAACTATGGGCATTTGTGCAACGTGAAGCTACCGTGGAGTCGAGTCGTGGACTGTGCATGTGAGTGTGGGTGTGGATGTATTCTGGTGCATCCTTATTCTTGTTTGAGGCTGTTCGGCCGTGGTGCGAGTCGTGCGCGGAATGGATCAACAAACACCGTGTTTATTGTCTCAAAGAGCCGTTCAGAATGGTGGTGGTATAAGGTCGTGGGAGCTGCCTGTCTAGTTCAAAGCGCAGGCTATGCAGACTCAATTCCATCCTCCCAAGTCTCGAGTTTCAAATCTGGACTCTCGAGTCTTACGTGCCAGAGGAGTCCGTGCGCGATGCCAACCCGGCAGATGTACAAGATACCAGCTCATTCAATCAGAACCGGACCAGGAGCTCCCCATTCACACCATCCACTAATTTAGTCCGCATTAAGAGCCGATTTTTCAACAACAGCCACAGTCGTCTAGGGGTCAGGACACTAGTTTGTGGTCAGCGATGAATCACTGGAAACCGAGGTTCGAGTCCTCGCTGCGGCATTGCACGCGAAACATTTTTGTTCTCCTTTTTTTGCCGTTGCGCCGACCATCTGCCTGGCTTGTGTGTACTTGGGCGGTGGGGGGTGTTTTGTGTGTGAGTCAAAAGTGTCTGGCGGGACCATTGTCGGTGGTGAACAAATATTTCAGCACGTGCTCTGAACAATGTCAACGTCGAGTCTGGTATTTTGCCCAGGACGACGCCGCAACAACAACAAGGCCTTCCCGCCCGCCTGCCTGCATCAACATACCGTGGCCGAATGATGAACGACATGCTTCCATGACGACCAATGGCATTCAAAACATACAGACGGTACAAAACGTTGACTATCGAGGATTATCCGAGCCGAGGAGATGAGCATCCGCATCAGTTGAAATATTTTTAATCACGAAACACGGAAGAAAGGGTGCTTCAGCAATTTTGCCCTCCCAGGCTGAAAATGAAGTCTAAGCTAGTTGGGGCCTCAAGCTCGCGAAGCTGGTCGGGTCGGGTTTCTGCGCATGTGCTCGCTAGCCGCTGTCAGCTAGCCTCCCATCCCATCCCGTCTGGGACAAGGGGGGGTGGGATTTCAGGAAGTCCCAACCGGAACATTGAATACTGACGCCTCTGGAGTTGTCTGGCTGGCTCGCTGGTGACATTTCATTCAATGCCACCTCACCCCCCGACAGAAGAGAAACAGCACCCAATGAACGACCATGATGCAAGGGTCTGTTGTCTTGTCTGTCTGGATCGAATCCAACGACCAGTAGATATGGGGCCCAGCCCACCGCCAGACGGCTTTCTCGACGACCTTGAGCCTGCATGCCTGCATGCCTGCATGTCGATTTATGATTTGTGCCGAGACGACGAGACTGGACGTATTGGCCGCAGCCTTGCAGAAGCAGCAGCATGACCGACGGGCGGATGGACGGTTGGTCGTCGGTGGGACAGACACGCCCTTCAGGAAGCTGCACTCACACGTGCCACCCCCCCCCCCCCTTCTCCCCTTCTCCCCTTTCCTCTTTCCCCCTCTCCCTGTCACGTATCATGTTCAGTGGGCGAGTGTCAAAAATGAGAATGATAATCAGGCTATCTGTGCAAATACCCCCTTATCGGATTAAGTCTGGTGGTGTCTGATTCATCATTAAAACATTTTTTTGTTTTCTGAGGCAGTCAGAATAAGTTTCGTATGTGTGAAGTTGCGACGACATTTGGAAGATGGTACGCTTGCGGTGCCGGCCTGGATGCACAAGAGACTCCGGGTGGATGAGATCACCAAGGTCCTCTGGCCGAAAGGACTCCCGCGGCAGCATTCGCTCGCCAATGGGTTACGGCGAGGTGATGAAGCTGAGCACATTCCATGCATGTTCATCACGGGTCTGTTTTCTTCTTCTTCACACCAATGACTAACGGGCTTGGCTGGCATAAGAGTAACGATGAATAAATTGATTACGATACACACGCACACACACACACACATACATACATATATACATACATTATATACATGCGAACAAATCTCCCCTTTCTTCGACGGTCCTGCCGCTGCCGCGAGAGGGCGGAGGGGCTCCTCCGGGAAAAAGTTGGGACTTGAAAGTGTTGGTAACTCCATAGCACATGTTGTATTGCACGCACACAAATTGTCTCACGATCGCAGGATTCAGCGGCGTCTCTTGAAAGTACGGTGGGGATCAGGAAACGCCCCGATTGCGTGCGCGATGAGCTTGGCACTCTCCCTCCCCCCTCTTTCTCTTGTTCCCCACCATTGCTGCCAGAACATGGGCATTTTTCTTGGGGGACATGGATGGATGCACGTTGACGTCCACAGGGCTGCCTCTCCTTGCTTTTTTTTCTTGACTGCCGTGCTCTGAAGCGGGAGAGAGAGAAGGACGAGGGCGTTTTTTTTTTTTTTTTTTTTTTTTTCAAATGCTACTTGGGACTCTGCATGATGGGGAACCGCATGGGGGTTTTCGCAGCGCCCAGAGCCCAGAGCCCACCAGGCTGCTGCTGCTGCTGCTGCGGATGGATGCTCGTTGATCCCGCATCCGTCCAAATCACAAAGCGGCAAGGCGGCATCCCCACTACCAAAGGGAGGGGGGGGGTGCGGTTGAAGTCCCGGCGTTGCAATGCCTTTGCTCGCAGGTTCACGCTACGCATCCCGATGTACATATTGATTCATCACCGCCCGTCTAGCGCCTTCTCTCCATTGAGTCGCCTGCTCAATGGCCGGCCACATGCAGGCTCCAGTTCCTATAAAGCAACCGAATGTCTGCTGACGCGAGTCTGCCCTTCCCCCCCCCCCCCCCCATATCAGTCCTGGTTTGTCATCCTCCTCTCTTTGTCGTCGTAATTGTCACTGTCCCCCGCCCATATCGACCAGCACCACGTCCCCTCTGCAGTTGTTCAGTCCCATTGTCGGTCTCCTTCTTTCTCGTTCCTCCCCCCCCCCTAATCGGCTTGGGGATTTCGTGTCTGTTCGCTACAGAACCTCGCCCCGTGCACATTCGCAATTCTCACCGATTCCATCCGCTCGTCCTCTCTAAAAACAATTCACCAGAGACGCTTGTTTCGATCCCTCGACAAACAGCCATCTTAATCTTGGCCTGCCCCTCCGACCACAATCCATCTGCATCGCCTTCCGACGCCTTCGCAACCCCAAACCACAAAAACAATCGAAGCGAAAGAGGAAAACAACAATAAAAATAAACCATGGCTTCCAAAAAGATTCGATGTAATGCCAAGGACTGTCGCGAGCCCGCTCAACGCATCGTTGGCGACTGCGGCTTCTGCAACGGTCACTTCTGTGGCAAGCACCGGCTGTTGGAAGACCACAAGTGCAGCGGCCTCGAGGACGTGAGTCACCCCGTTCGCATTCACCGTTTTCCCTCTCTTCACCTTTCCCTCCTCTCCTAAAAAAAAAATAATACCCCCCTTGCGATGCATCACATTAGCCTGAACCCAGTCGTCTAACATGTTTGCTATCTCTCTCTCTCTCTCTTTTTTTTTGCCTTTCCTTTTCGTCCTTTGCAGTGCAAGAAGCAGTCACACGAGCGCAACGCTGCGCAGCTGGAAGCCGAGCGAACGCAGGTCATCCGTGGCGTCTAATGAGGGGCGGAGGGGCGTCTCGACTCGGCCACACCCCCAACGTTTTCCGAGTTCGGTGCGGCCAGTGTGCGCACCTGCTGTGCGCTGTGCGACCCCCATCTTCCAACAGGAACCTACTCCGCACGCAAAGCAAGCCAATCTGATTTGTCGCACAACACACGGCCTTGATCTTTCCCGTTCTTGGTTTCCTGGCTCTGTCTTTTTTTTTTTTTTTTCCTCAATTCGACGGAGCATGATGTTATGAATCCTGATTTGTTTCTCATCCGCTTCTTTTTTTTTTTTTTTTTTGCTCTCTTTTACCCACGCCTAATTACGCTGCGTAATTCTCCTCATTGTCTTTGCACTTTCACGCGATGAGCACAATCTGGACCTGGAGGTGTCTTGTCCCGTGGTACTCGAGAGGTATCAAGAGTCGCCAATGTATTCTATTACATCGGACAGAAGGGGGGTAGTGGGTTCACGAGCGGGGACAGACAGCGTGATCAGTCGCACGGCGTATTGGGGCGTTATCTGCCAATTCCCATCATGTTACATGCAGTGTGGTTTGATCTAGGGAGGACATTGGTTTACTATTACTCTGAATACAAATTTGAGCTTGCTTCGTCATTGCTTTGCCTGTTTTTCTACTGTAGTATGTCAAGATGACTTTTTTCTTCTTGTCTCATCGCTTGTCAAAGAAGAAAGAAGAAAGAAGAAAAAGGAAAAAGAAGTACGTTCATGTGCCCTACCTCATATCCAACCTTGGGTATCAACGCGAAGCAAAGAAGGCCGCCTAAAAAAAAAAAAAAAAGAAAGAAAGAAAGAAAAGAAAAGGACACGCAAGAAAAGCCGGGTCCCGCAGAGAAACCTCTTCATGCCGTGTAACGGACCTGCCGGTCTTTTGTTCCCACTGGCACGGGCATCCTTGCGTTGTAGGCGGCGCACTGGTGCGTACATGCGTGCGTGTATCGCCATTTGCCGCCGTGTGCGCTCTGGTTACGTTTCTTGGACATGAACATGCGGTCTTGGTGTGTTCGTTTATGTGCGTGTGTATACGCTGTGGGTTACTTGCATGCGTGGCGATACCTGTGTCTACGTGTGCAAGTGGTGGATGTATGGATGTACATACATATGTACGTATATGGACGGTGTATGAAGGGGACATGTCATGGCCTCACGGCAGGATTTGGCACATTGATATCGTGACTAAGCCTTGTCATGTATTTTTTATTTATTCAACGTGGCGGATTTGTTTTTCCTCGCGGTCGTCGCGGTCGTCGCGTACTTGGAAAGTGATTCATCCATGACCTCATTTTTGATGGACGGTTCCTCCACTTCTTGCCCCTCTCTTTTGATAAATTGTTTGTTCATCTCGTCTTCCATTTCGTTTTCCATCTCGTGCTTTGTCTCGTCCTTTATCTCATCCTTCATCTCATCCTTCATCTCGTCCTTCATCTCGTATTCCATCTCGTCCTTCATCTCGTATTCCATCTCATCTTCCTTGACCGTTTGTTCTTGTTCGACAAGTCGTCGACCCTCCGTCACCTTTTTCCGCTCGGCAGCCTTACATAGACCTCGGAGACCCAGATCGCAGTCGCCGCAGCGTCTCCCGACAGGGAGGCAGACCGTTTGTCCAAAGCCCACCAGCAACCAGTTGATCTCACGCCATTTATCTCTTGGAAGCCACGACTGCAAAGCCAGGCGCGTCTCCTCGGGGTTCTTGGTCTTGTTCCACCCCCAGAGGTTGGTGATGCGGTGGACGTGAACGTCTACGCCTATGCCTTCGGTGCGGTCCCACGCCGCGGAGAGGCATAGGTAGGCCATTTTTGGACCAACTCCCGGCAGGGACGTGAGTCCGGGAATCGTGTCGGGGATGTCACCGTTCCATTGGTCTCGTAGAATGACGGCTGTCTGTTTGATATACCTGAGTGCGTGTGCGTGTGCGTGTTATTAGCTTTGCGCATGTGATAACAGTCTCCCGAAACAAATCAGCACCACCACCAACGACAACGACAACAAAAACAAAAACAACAAACCCTGCCAGGCAAAAACTAACTTTGTCTTGTTATTGTGAAATCCGACCGCCCATATCAACTTGTTCAGAATGTTAGCATCAACGGCCAAAACGTTATCCAGATTCAGCCCGATTTGTGCACCGGGCTTGTGGGCCGGCAGCTCCGTCTTGAGTCTCTGCATGGCCACGGCATTCACAGTGTCCTTTGTCTGACTGGAGAGCATCAGCGATATCAGTGTGTGGAATCGCTGGTCCTTGGCAGAGGCCGTCCGGTCGGCGAGTCTCTCGCAGCCCATTGTGTCTACCGCTGCGCCGTGGGCACGCCCGCCTGGCGCTCGCATCTTCTTGACAGTGTTGTACATGTCCTCCCAGTCTGACGGGGGCGAGATGCTCGTTTCGCCCGAAAGGGGATCCGTCTTCTTGGTGGCTGATTTGCGGGCACGTCTGGCTGGCAAAGCCTTTGGTGGGGAGCACGTGGATTTTATGGATTCGTCGATGAGAAGCTCGGTCTTGATCAAAGTGACAGGCGACGATTTTTGTCTTGTTTTTGTTGTCCTTCTTGCTGGTGTTTCTGTTGTTGTTTCTGTCGTTCGAAGACGTTTCTTGGGCGGTGGACTGAAGGAGTCCTCCATGTCGGATGTCTTGGCGCCATTCTGCGAGGCTGGCGGCGATGCTGCTGCTGTGTAAGCGAAACGTGAAAGTGAGCGCGTGCTTCGTCGAGGAGTAATGGCGTGATGATCGACTAGTTTGGCTGCATCTTTCAATGTTCGTGAAGATGGCATGATCTGAGGGTGCGCTGCAGACTGCACCTCGGGAACACCAGCACCGGCACCTGCAATTGGAAGGCCGGAGGTCTATTCTGGTCGATGGGATTCGATGTCGTGGCAGTAATGTATCGTGCATGAATAGCGCACTAGTAATCAGTAATATTGGTTTCTTGGATGAACAGGCTGGAACTTTCAGTCTCGAGTCTGCAGTCGCAGTTACATGTTAGCTCCGCAGTCGACAGAAAGTGGTTGGTCATCGACCACTCCCGCCTCACGGACCCCTCGCACCCGAGTCTCTTCCATGGCCATTTGTTCGGACAACAGAATATTAACATGTTTGTGACCAAAGTTTTCAATCTATGTGCGCCTTCATCAGGGAACATGCGGCATCTCATATGAACTCTTAAACGTGAACAAGGCCAAAAAAAAAAAAAAAACAAAAAAAACCGTCACGTCACGAACAATGAGATTTAGCATGATTGCAAGGTGGTCTCCAACTCCAGGGTAAGGGTACGTACCTGTGGGCTAGTATCCTCCGGTGTCATACATGAAGTATTCCTTATGTGTGGAACTGCAGAGAGAGCATGATTCTATTGAATCCCATGAAGAATGCTATTGACTAGAGATCTGTATAGTAAATTTGATCTCAGAGCGGCTTGTCTAACATATGAGGCTATAAGCTCGAGCGGAGGAAAGTGGTCTGCCCTTGCGACCTCCTCACTGCAATATTTATGGTGTGTTTGTCCATCAGGGTGTATGCTTGCTTTTGTATGTATACAAAAGAATCGTACAAAAAAAAAAAAAAAAAAAAAAAAAACAGATTTGCTCGGATTATAGCTTTTTCATATCAACAACAGCACGAATGCAGTCTCCGCTCTTCATAGAATCGAATGCAGAGTTCATCTCACTCAGAGTCTTGCGGTGAGTAATGAATTCGTCAACCTTCAAAGCACCGCTCATGTAATCATCAACAAGACCGGGAAGCTGGGAGCGACCCTTGATGCCGCCAAAGGCACAGCCCTTCCATACTCTGCCGGTGACAAGTTGGAAAGCTGCATGAACCGGGTTAGCAAAACCACTACACCAAGCCGTCATGATGCGTATTCTCAAGACTTACGTCGGGTAGAAATCTCTTGGCCTGCGGCTGCCACACCAATGATAATACTTTCACCCCAGCCCTTGTGGCAAGCTTCAAGCGCGGCGCGCATAACGCTGACGTTGCCTGTACAATCGAAAGTGTAGTCGCAGCCGCCATCCGTCATCTCAACCAACTTTTCTACAATGGTCTGGCCCTTCAAGTCATTGGGGTTGACAAAGTCTGTGGCACCAAATTTTTTTGACCATTCTTCCTTGGCAGGATTCACGTCCACCACGATGATCTTACCGGCCTTGTTTACTACAGCACCCTGCACGACAGATAGACCGACACAGCCTGCGCCGAAAATGGCAATATTGGATCCCTCCTCCACCTTGGCAGTGACACGGGCAGCCCCATATCCCGTGGTTATGCCGCATCCCAGGAGACAGGTGCGGTCCATGGGAGCTTCGGCATTGACCGCGACGACGGAGATATCTGACACGACGGTGTATTGTGAGAAAGTTGAAGTCCCCATGAAATGAAGCAAGTCCTTTCCCTTGCACTTGAATCGAGTGGTTCCATCGGGCATCAATCCCTTGCCTTGGGTGGCCCGAATCTTGCCGCAGAGGTTGGTCTTGCCGGATTTGCAAAACTTGCATTCCTTGCATTCGGGAGTACTGGTGGATCCGGCTGCAGTCAGCAAAGACAAGTTTCAATAAGCTCACCAGAGCGACGCTCCAGAAAGAAGATGCAGATAGAGGAGGGGGTAAAGAAAGCGCGCACTAGAGAGCGACGACATGGTCACCGGGCTTCACGTTGGTGACGCCCTCGCCGACCGATTCGACAATACCAGCTCCTTCGTGTCCCAGGACAATGGGGAAAGCCCCCTCGGGATCTTTACCGGAAAGCGTGTATGAGTCTTCGGTCCGTGTCAGCTTTGCTTTGCGTGTACATCTGTCGCGAGTTGAAGCAGAACCATCGCTTCGCACCTGTGTGGCAAACGCCAGTGTAGTGAATTTGGATTCGGACCTCATGAGCCTGAGGAGGGGCGACTTCGATGTCCTCGATGGTGAGTTTCTTGCCGGCTTCCCAGGCCACGGCAGCCTTGCAAGTGATGGTCTAATTTGAGGGCGATGACTGTGAGCGATCTTGTTCTTCATATATTGAAGTCAGGGTGATGGAGGGGTTCGCTTTTTGCGGAAGGAGTTGTCATCAATGTGAGTCTTACCTTTCCCGCAGTCTCAGCCATGATGCGGATTTGCGCTCCAGAATGAGGAATCGTCTCGGGCAAGAAAAAAAGATTAAAAACCACCAAAGGGAAGTCCAAGGCGTGCTTGGATTTACGAGGAAGGTAAGTGCCAAAAGTGTATGGATGCTGGGTTGCCAGGTAAGCTGCGGATTGATTTTTTAAGCTTGGTTGGTAGTAGGTAGATGGGACTGCGAATCGAGTCCGGCACGCCGAAAATAGCAAATAGCAAATAGCGATATGTGACTTCTGGTCTATTTTCAGAAATCATGAAGAAGGCTACACGGGCAGTCGGGGTGACGAGCCGGGCGGGGGCAACTTGATGCCACCCGTCGTGCCGACATCAATCAGCTACCCCGCTTATGAGGAAGACTGTGACCCGCGCGACCGAGGCATTCCTTTTATCAAGGCAGTCAATCAAGGCCGTCGTCAATCAAGACCGCCAAGCAAGGCTGCCAAGCAAGACAGTCAATCAAGACATTGCTGGTTTGTTCTTCATCACCTATCAAGGTGAAGAGCTGGAACCTTGAATAATTATAGCTTCACGGGTACATCTGCACTTGATTTGTAGATGGGTAGATACTTGCTACTATATCCTGACTACGTGTTTGCGTATTCATGCCGACTCCACGATGCGGCGTGCGGCGTGCGAGGTGCGAGATGTGCATGTTCATTCTCCTCCTGTCACGAATAGTACGGTGACGATGATGAGGCGATGACTATGATGATGATGCTGGCCCGTCAAATGCATCTCCGTCAACAGGGATCCCATTTGCCGGTGCTGTCACGACGACTCATCGAGAAGGGAAGGCAGGGGGGGGCAAGACCAGACACGGACAAGTGCAGTTTCTGAGCCAGTCGGTTAAACGCCGGCCCGCGGGTGTCTCTGGGGGGGCTACATAGCTCCAAAAAAAATACACGGAACGCGTTTGTGAGCTCTCTGCATTGGCGCCTGCCCGTTATTGGAGAGAACAACCCGGTCGTGCAAACCGTCCCTTTTAAGAAATCGCCCCCTCGACAACGAAAACCCGGTTCGAACGATTCAAAAGGGGCTCGCGGCGGCTGCATGGTACGAACACCAAACTTACCTTGACCATCTGAGATCCCACAGAGAAGGCTGAGTCACACCACCGACACAATGGCCTATCGATTCATGGTTCCCGATTCAAGTCCGGCACCGTCAACCCCAGGCAAGAATTCGAACGATGATGGAATGACCTACTCTTTCCTAGCTGACAACCCCTCGACTACACCTGCGGGACCTCCCCCGTCTTCCGAGGCCTCGACCACGCCGGCGGGAGCACCCTCAGAATCATATTATGGCAGCTCCATCATCCGAGGCGCCAACACAGGCAGCAAGCCCTTTGGCTTTGGCGCTAGCCAGTCACAGACGGCATCCTCCGGGCGAAACCTTTTTGGACACAAAGAAGGCTCAAATGCGCTGCTCGGTCAGTCCATCAGAGGACGAGGACGACAACCCTCGAGCCTCAGCCGGCAGTTTCATATTAGTGACGACGAGGAAACCGAACAAGACGAAAACGTCGACGAAGAAATGGAGTTGCCCCCTCACAGCCTGTTCAGAAAATCCAGTGCACGTCCGAACCGGGCGGAGGAAGAAGACGAAGATGCCGACGGCGAAGATATCGAAGCCGAGATCGACAGATACATTGACCAAGAGATAGAAGCAGACGAGGATGCTGAGGGCGACGACCAAGATGTGGAGGCAAGCAGTGATGATCAAATGTCTGAACAAAAACAAGACGAGGAAGAATCTGACGACGGGGATCTGTTTCTCAACATGCGACACGACGACCGGCCTTATGGTCAACCTATTATTGGAGAAGGCGGCGACGATTTGATCATGTTGAACACACCAGCAGCAACCGCGAGGGTACGAAAAGAAGCCGAAGATATTTTTCGACGATCAACAGCGCAAGTCGGCGGCTTCGCGCGGAAAAATGAGGTCTCGTTTGCTGCCATTGCCAAGGACATTTATACCCAACAAGACGCCGCGCGAATTACAGAGTCTCGAGACCTCATTTTGAAGACGGAAGATTTAGTCCTCCGCCTTTATGACGAAGGAATCGGCGCAGAGGACGATGCAGAAAAGATGGACAATTCATTAGCCAATGTTACTTACCAGCTTATTCACCTATGGAACAACTACGTGGAGGAATTACCTCAACCCGAGGGAGAGGACTTTGCAACAATTGGACCTGGAAACGACGCGGAGCCCTTTGAGAAAGCTGCTTACATTGCTCAGCTGATCTTGCGCATTCATCATAACCGATTTGAGAACGACGCCGAAGACGACGAGACAACTCCGCTGCCCGAAGTCTTGTTCGATTGGCAAGAGACCAGCCATAATCTTTACCCCGATCAGGTACGGGAGATCAGCCGCTTCAAACCAAGTCCAGCGTGCCACACGTTGTACTGGCAAACGCTTCGGAATGCGCTTCTGAGGGGTGACGTGAAGGGGGCGTCTCAGTTGCTGAAAGATGCTGGCTGGGAGAATGTTAGCAAGGGCGCGCGGCTTGATAGGGCGTACACGGGTCAAGCACTCGACAACGTCCGACGATTCGCGGACGCCACTTGTGAGATACTGGACAAGTGTCCCGCCATGCGAGGCGACTGGGATATCTGGAATAGCAGCTGGACTCTGTTTCGGGTCCAGGCACGAGGATCTCTCGACAAGCTAACACTGTTTGCAGAAGGCCGGGATTTGTCGTCCTTGGATGGCCTTCAATCTCCTCAACCGCAATCCATGTCGATAATGGCTCGAAAGGCATCAAGTCAGATTCCCTGGGACGTCTACGAGAACTTGCAGATGGTCTATGGCATAATTCTGGGCAGACACGAAGCCATCCTCGAGACTGCGCAGGATTGGTGCGAGGCTACAGTTGGCTTGTTTGGATGGTGGGACGATGTAAGCCAGCGTTACAACAACCCCAGGCTATCAGGGTCCCGAGGCTTCAGGGCTTCTGGAGGGCCCTTCCACCACTTTCGAGGCTCTTCTGAGTACCTTGATCGTCTTGACTCCGTTTTCCGCCTGGTGCTACAGTCGGATATGAGTCCGAATCCCATGAGCCCCGTTGAAGTCGCCATTGCTTCCTGCTTTGAAGGCAATGTGAATGGTGTGATTGGTCTATTGAGGACATGGTCACTCCCAGTGGCATCTTCCGTGGCCGAAATCGCCTCGCTGGGTCAGTGGCTGCCGCCGACGGAGACAAGAAAGCCCCTTGCACTCGACACATTGGACATGGATGATTATGCTCTGCTGGGCATACTGCCGCCGACAAAAGACGAAATCGAGGGCATCAAAGACACGACCCTCGTTTTGTACGCAAGAGAACTGGCGGGGATCGACAAATTGTCTCCGCAAAGAGACGGATGGGAGATTGCCATTCAGGTGCTTGGCAGGATGGACTTGCCGCAAAAATCGGAGGAGACTGTTGCAGAACTGCTCCGTGATTTGCTGGCCACGGTGGACGAAAACGCGGGTACTACGGTTGAGCGGATGTGGAGGATTCTGAACGATCTTGGCATGATTTCGTATGCTGAGGAGACTGCAGAGGTAAGTCTTTGTATTTCTGTAAGGAAAAAAGGAGAGACAGAGGGAGAAAAAAAAAAGGGAGACAGAAAGAGAACGAAGTGGAACATGAAACTGACGATGACACGTCACAGCACTTTGCAGACGTACTTTCCACAGAATCGCACCGATATGGCGAAGCACTTTGGTACTATGCCTTGGCACACCGCCCTAATAAAGTACGAGAAGTTTTAAATCTTCTTATTTCTTACTCGCTCATCCAATCCACGGCTTTCCCACCGGAGCAGGACCTGGACGGGGACTTGCGTGACTTGTTACGGAAGAGAACAGAGACACTAGAGCGTCGTGCGAAGCAAGATTTAGACGCGGCCCAGCTCCTGGGACGAATGCTCAGCGGCTACGCGACTCTGCGAACATTTTACGAAACGCGAGACGCGCAAAAAGTAGATGAATTATCCAACAGCAAAGCCAAGGCAGTTCGGAAACAAGCGGCTACTGCTCTGGTGGCTGTCATTTCGAGTGCAGATGACACTATTCGGGGAGGATTGTACGATGGCACTAGAGATGCAGTCGTGAACGAAGACTTTCTACTGGCACTGCTCGGCGAGGCGACCGTCTTCCTCAACCAGTCTCCTTGTTTGTTTTCGCTGGACCAGATTGAGATTATCCTCAAGGCGGTGGAGGATCTACAAACAGTCGGATCACGGGTCTACGACAGCTGCGACACGTTTCTCGGGCTGGTGCTCGCTTCGGGCCAGAACCTCAAGGGGTCCACACCAGCGGATCTGATGCAGAAATCCACGGCATCGCTGAGCGGAAGCAGCTATGTCCTGAGCGGAAGCTCGATGCTGGCGAGCCGTGTTCAGAGGCCAACGCTTGCGGATGGCGGCAAAACGATGACGCCACGCGGATGGGATTGGAGAAGAGGATGGCATGTGTCTAGCAAGGGCGAGAACGTGCTGCGGAGGCTTCGACTGGGGCTGTCGAAAGACCTGGCGACGCTGTGGCTAGAAGATGCGGACGGAGTGACTGCGCTCTTTTAACGTTTTTTTTCTCTTCTTTTATCTCTTTTTCACGTTTATATACGAGTCTATGCACGAGTATGGTGTCTCTGGGAGGGGTTTTTTAATTGTGTCAGATCTCGGCTGTGTGTGCTATACTATGGTATTCCGTGGCAGGCAGGCAGGCATGGCATGGCATGGCACTTTGTTGCACGGATCTCCCATGCAGATTGGCAGGTGGGAAGTGCGAAGCAGCAGTAAGTAAGTAGGCAGGCAGTAGACAGTGGAATGCAATACGGACATGGAGGCGGTATGGAATCAGAAATGTAGGATAGAAGAGTTCTGGATTGAAGAGCATACATAGGGTTCACTGGACTAGCCCGGTCAAGGGGTCTGGCGTCTTTTTTTCTCTCTCTTTTTTTCCCTTTTTTTTTTCCTCCTTCTCCCCCCCCC